>JAVXUL010000010.1:7821650-7841805 GCA_035590515.1 Trichilia minutiflora | reverse complement strand
TATTTTTATCTATTCGGAGTTTGGGTGTTGAGTGGTATGATTTGGAAGTGTTTTTAATTCAGAACAGATTTTTATGATTGCCTTACAGATCTACAGGGGGTATTCTGTGTGATCGAGTATACCCTGGAGGTCTGTGACATCTGTCACAGGTGGGCCCCACGATTTGGGGTATGACAAAAATAACTTGAATGCATTATTTGGACACTAATATATCAATCTTTTAATTATTTTTATTTTAATATTTTAAGAATATAAATTTAAATGGATATATATCTCATATATATTATTTTTTAATAGTTAATTTATTTTATTTTTGTATGTTAGAGATATAAATAAAAAGTTTCCTAAATTATAAAGAAAATATTTTTTATTATAATATTTTTATTACAATAATTTAATTAAGTTAAAAAGATATTTAAGTAATTGTGAATAATAGTGTTAGTAAATAGAAGGCTATAGGAGGTTTTTAAGCTACTTTACAAAAATTCTCTTAAATTAATAGTTTTCTAAACCTCAAGGGTGGTATAAGAAAGTATTTCATAATTCAATATCTAATACTAAAAGATGTTGTTAATTTATGCAAATATTCTTGATATAGCAATCAACTAATGACCTTCACTAATGAGCAGGAAGTTTATGATCATTTCCTCATATTTTCTTTCAAATTGATATAATCATAAATCTTAAAAGAGGTTTTGAAAACTATCTCAAAAATAAATTATGATAATTAAAATTAGGGTTATTTAACAAATTAGATTGAACGGATTAGACTAAATTTATATTTGATCAATTATTTATTGGCGTAAATAATGACACTCAAAAGAAAGTGAATTGTGTTTAATGCAAATTTAAAAGTTCTAAATAAATGATGAATGTGATAACCGTCAAATTGAAAGTAATGTAATATAGAAAAATTAAAACAATAGAGAGAGAGAAAATGCAAATAAGTGGATCGATAATATATCTATATCTAATCTTCTCAATTCTCAACTTTACACCGTAGTTTCACTAACTTCTTTATTTTACAAGTTAAGAGTAATTCAAGTAGAATCTCTTTGTCAAAGACAAAGGGTAGTTAATATAGGTCTTTCGTTTTTAGGCAAAAAGTAATCCCAATTTAGAATGTCTTTCTTTTTCATATTAAGAGTAGCCTAAATATTTTGAATCAATAAAAATTGAAAAATAAAAGCTGGCTTGAATAAAACAGATGTACAATAAATGTCAAATATATGTTTCTCTTTCTAAAGAGAGTATGAAATTTTAGTATAGAGAATGATTAGAGAATGTTTGCTCGTTTTTCTACTTGCTAATCTTTTTACTTTTCCTCGTAAAATAAAGCTTTTAAACCTCTGAATCAATTTGCTTTAAAGACTCTCTGATTTTCATTAAATACATGCAATAAATACTTTGAAACTAATTGTTATACTTTAAATCTTCAGAATGTATCGATACTTAATAGATATATATCGATACTTTAACTTGTCTTGATTTTGCATATCGATTCTTTTTACTTGAGTATTGATTTTCTATGATGTATCATCCTTTTGAAATTTTATCAGCTCAATGTATTGATACTCGATATTCATGTATCGATACTTTTGTTTTCGATAGTCAAGTATTGGTTTCTTCTACTCTAAGTATCGATTTTTCGAGTATGCTTCATTTCAGAATCTCTATTGTGTCTGTAAGTATCAACACTCATTAAATATCTATATTTTAAAGATGAGTATCAATACTTTTGATTCTTCAGGCTATGTGTTGATCCTTTGTTTTATAATGTATCGATCATTGGGAATTAAGTGTCATCTTTTTTTTACTTTGTTAATAAGTATTGATACTTTGATGCATTTTTTCACGTAACACCAATCCTATCCTTATAAGTATTGATCCCTTTATACTATGCTATGTATCAATATGAATTATCTTGAAATTTTAGTTTCTCAAATTTTGACTGTTACGACAATAGTATTCTATAAAATTAATAATATATCCTCGTAATTCAAAATCATTTTCGTGCAATCAACTCAATTTCATTTTTAATCAAGTTCTTATAATATCAATTAATCAAACAAATTATTCATCATCAAAGAGTCATTAATTAATTAATTAAATCAATTAAGTAATCAACTCGATTTAATTCAGTTAATCAAAATGGCCAAGGTTAATTTAAATAAACACTTAATCAATTTATTTGTTAATCATAAAAAAAACATGTAAGATCATCACTATTTTATCTACTAATATTTTTGAATCCATATTCAATCTATCATATATTGAAATTTGATCCAATTTGATCTATCAAAAAAAATTTAAATTTCTATCTTATTCCACACAATCTCTCATAAATAAAAAATAAAAAAACATTTAAATTTTTAACATTTATTTTATTGAACTAATTAATCCTAATGATTATTAAAATTTTAATTTATTAATGTAATATCTCTTTTGACCCTAAATTATTTCTCTAACTAACTATCATAATATAAAGCTATAAGAGTTATTATAATAATGGATTGAGAATTTAACGGGTATTTTTGAAATTACTGAGACCAATTAGTCACATTAGGGACTTACACGTTTTATTAAAAATATATATAATAAATTAATAGCATTTCCATTTAAATTGACTAAGATTCAAGACACTAAAATAATAAAATATAATTTATTTAAAATTTAAAATAATACACTAATTCAAAATAAAATAACTAAATAAATAATTAAATAACAGTAATTAGTTCTTAATAATTACATCAAAAAAAATTTAAAAAACTAATTATTACAAATTTATAACGGGATACGATTAAATTTGGTCATTTTAGGTGCTAATTGCATAAACAAAAAGAATGAAAAAGATATGAGTTTTGATTTTCAGGGTTAATTTATATTATTATTTTATCATTTAAAATTATTAAATAATATTAATCTACTTTTTATTTTCTGTGAAATTAAATTAAACTTTTTTAGATAAGTTAAATTAAAATTTACGTCTATTGTAATTAAGAGAGAATATATTAATAATTTTCATACAATAACATATATTTCATTTAATAATATTATTATATTATTATTTTGCCAATGGAATCGAATTCTGATAAATTGGACCATGGAAATTTAATTCTGATTTATTTATTTACGAATTAAAATTTTTTTAATGCAAATCTCATACGAATTATTAAATTCATTAAAAATAAATAGGATTGGATTGAACTAATTGGATTAAATTCTGAACATCCCTAATTAAAATATGGCCTTTGGACGAATGAGGCGTTTTAATATTACAATTGTTGGGAACTAAAAAAATATTAAATGTTTGTTAAAAAAATGAATAAATCTTACTAAATAATTGCGAGAAAAAGAAAAGAAAGATTCATGGAACTTCTCTTTTCTGTTCCTTGGAATTATTTTTCCAGGATATTTTGGCAACACACTTGCCAAATACCAGCAGTATTAAGCTTCTGTAACATAACGCTTTTAGAAGTTAACATCAATGAAAATTCTCAAACTTTTTATTATAATATCAACAAATAACAAGCCAATAGTTATACAGTGAAGGATAAATTTAAACAGGGTTCCCACTCAGAGAATCTTAAAGACATAAATAAAAGAAAATAGAAAAAAAAGGAGGGTTCCTGCATCTAGTCCTTCTTGATTGCAACAGATCTTGCCTTCAGATTGAGGAAGATAGCCCTGAGATTAACAAGCAGAGACAAAACGCTTTAGAACCATAACGTTCTTGCACAATTACATGACATCAGTTGGATCATAAATATTGAATTAGTATATGAATGAAGGATTTACATTTTTCTGGAAAAAAGAAAATTATCAGGCCAAAGTCTTTCGGGTAGAAAATAAAAGAAGATTATGCTAAAGCGCAGAACTGCATAGACAAATTTTTTAAAGAAAAAGAACATTGGGTAATATGGTAGTTGCAAGTTGGCCTATGAATGAATTCATCATAAAATTACATGTTCCAATTATATCAATCTCACACTTTGTTTGTTGTCTGTTTCATCACTAATTATAAAATCTCAAGGCATGCATGCAAGAAATATAAATTAGCATGGACTGATATTAGGGGCAGGATGTAGGAACGTACCAGCAAGAGGCAATAAAGCTATGAAAGACAACTCGGAATTGCAGAGGGACATACTGGTAGTTCATCCAACCAACTATTGGCCAAAACTGCAACTCAGAAACAACATTACTTGTTAGTTCAATTGCATACCAGCTGGACTTGCTCTATGTTTGATACCAGAAAACATGTTGTGTTGATTTCATACCCTCCATGCAGTCAACTGAACAGAAGGATAATCCTTTCGAACTTTATTCTTGACCAAACCCCATGATCTTCCTGCAATACCAGATAATAAACAATTGTATGAACAAAGGCATGGTCATTCTTATGAGAAAATTAGTCATGCTTTTGACAATGGATGACAACATTTGCCTTAATACCAAAATAGATTCTTTCAGGATAAGTGTTTGCAGCACAAACAAACTAAAACATTGAAAACCAAAACTGATACGTTACTTAGACACCAAGAATAACAATAAAATCATAAGCATAAAATAAATTTTATAAACTTGTGAGGTTTGACAAATTCATACTCATTAACAGTGGCAAAGGTATCAACTAGTCATTTGGTTTAGTTTAGTTTGAGTTTGAGAATATTATCCAATTCTCCATTACGGTTAATACACTCAATATGATATGTAAATAAAATCAGCACCGGTTTACAAACATTTCAGCACACCTTAGATATAACTGTTCTCTCCAACAAAAAAGTTACATGTTCTTGAGCACATAGCTTATAGCCAATGCAGCAGCAATTTGTTAAGGCTGAAATTTTGTCAGGGCTCTGTAAGCTGATAGGACTTATAACATGGAAATTGAACCCACAGTCTTCCCCAGTCAAGAACTCGCTTCTCCATACACCCTTCAGTTCTCTACCCAAGACACAAATTTCTGACTAAACAAGGCCTAATCAGAGACCATTTAACCTAATGCCCAAGTACTTAAAAGGTTTACCGTTTCGCTTCACATACATGCCCAGTTTTACTCAATGGGTTTACAAGTGACAAGGCCATGAGATCAAACCTACTGTAATACCATAGTCCGCCACACACAATAGACACTATAGGTAGCGTCATGCTTGTGTAGCCAATGATGAGGCATGTGACAAGAGGAATTGAAGGAAGTCACGTTCAGTAATTCATTGAAACTCAGAACTGACCCTTTTCATTTGGTAGCAAACCGTGTTTTGGAAATCACACATAAAGAATTTACTTTGAAAACAAGTTAAAGAAGCAGTAATTACAATAAATAGCAAAAGTGCTAAAATCAACAACCACTAAAACAGCAATGACAAAGATCACAAATAGGATGTGATATCCCCTACATTTCTACTGAAAGCAAAGCTCATTAAGCAACCGGAAGTAAACAAAAATGATAGAATAAACCTAGTCAATGATGTGACATACACTGAAGAATTTAAATCAGATGCACATACCTTCAACTACCAAGCCATAGTACATCATGAAAAAGAAATTGTTCCAAGGTGACGAAGTTAATTGTTCCAACAACACCTAATTCATCAAATTTTCAACTTTTAATCATTTATTAAAAATATTGCCTGAAGAATCAGAAATTAAGCAAAGGGGGTACCTTCTTTGCAACAGTTTTCTTGTCCTTCTTTCCCTTGAAAATAATATCCATCAATTTGTGAAGAAAATGGCCAAATGGTCCCCCATATGCAAAACCATAAAGCTGTAAACAAACAAACAAACAATTTACATATTCCACATTTAACCTCACAATTTCAACAACTTAAAACAATCACAGCGTCAGATAATCCCAGTTTGGTTTGTGATGAAAATTTGATCCTTATCAAATAAAAAATACCATGAGAACATTTACAAACATTATTCAAAATATTTCGTTATATTACTTTTTCCTACATTTTCGTGGCATTCAAACAGAGGATAATAATCTCATCCTTCTGATTCTATCTTTTTACACAAAGTAATGAAAGTCAACGTACCATAAGAAGCAGCAATCTTCTCACTTGAAGCTTCTTTACCCCAGAAATCTTCTGGGCAACTACATCACTACATCCAGCTAATACCCCAGCTGTGATTGCCTATTAACCCAACAAAAATCAATTAACACCACCCCAGAACAAAACAAAACAAAATATGGGTATTGATGATTACGATGATGAAGAAAAAAATAAACCTTTGTTCTTAATGGATGTGCCTGGAGTTGTATAAGATATTTTCTCCAAGCTTCTTTGGCTATATCCGACATGGCGGCCTCTGTGAATGTAAATACCCTTCCTCAATCTCCCCCTTTATATTTCTCTCCTAATAACAGCAGAACACAATTGTTCCAACGGAGAAACTGTATTTCAATTACAACGAAATTTATTTAAGGAAAATGATATGCTATTTCAATTACATCGAAATTTATTGAAGGAAAATGACAAGCTGGGGTTAGGTGGAACATCACCAGGATCTGAACTTCATTTCGTTTGTTTATTTGGGTCATTCTAAGGTGCTACCACAATACGGTACAATTTCAAGGGGTGTTTTTTTTTTTGGTTAAGCTTTCTAATTTCTCCATGCACTTTCTACCTCTGCTACAATTTTCAACCTTTCCAATGACAATTTTAACTCATAAAATTATATTAAAAAATAAAAAAAAGGTAGAATTGAAAATTTAGAAGTATAACAAAATTTTTTTTAGGATATGTACCGTACATAGGACTACACCATAGTGAAAATTTTTGAAATTGACCCAAAACCAGTGGTGATTTTTAATTTTAACCATCCTACCATTTTGTTTTCTTTCTCTTGGAAAAAAAAAACCACCCGTTCTATTTTAAAAAAACAAAATGTTTTCTTACACTTTTTTCTCTCAACATTTGAAACCAAAAACATATTCCCCAAGTTCAAATTAAACTCATTTTCTATTCTCTCGCAATTTAGTCTTTACCAAACAAAAATTAATAAGAAGGACAAATATTCACAACATTTGGAGGATAACCTTAATATGAAGATTTTTGTTTTTATATTCATGTTTTAAATGTTAAAGATTAGAATAAAAAAATAATATGAGTTAAGTTTGTATTGCAAAAGTTTTAATTATAATAACAATGTATCACTAAAAATACTATTCTGTATTGAGATTTATATGATGTGTTAATTATTAATACATATAATAGTTGATTTACACAATAAATTCAACATACTCAGAAATTCATAAATTTGACATAGTGCTTATAATAAATTGTGGGTTTAATAGAATAAATTTAAATAATACTTGTTATACATCCCAAAAAACCTTTGTGATAAAAAAATAGTAGGATGATCAAAATTAAAAACCAGTCCTTTTTTTGGGTTACTTTCGGAAATTTGCCCCTTGTTTAATTTTTTCTTTTTTTTTTCCGCTGTACTATGTTGACTCCTGTGGTCATGTCAACGGTCTTGTTAGTAATGACATAGCCTTTTCACGTGGATATTTGCTCAGTCTCACCCACCAATTCCTTTGTATTTCAGCGTATTTGGGGTTTTGGGGGTTGTTAGGTTGTATTTTACAAATAAAAATAACCAAAATAAAAATAGTAGTCGAATTTAAACACAATAATGCTTTCATATTTAAAAAAAAGATCCGAAATTTTCTACTTTTCAAACAGAATGCTTTTCATATTTATACTCAAAATTAAAAACTTTCTGGGTTATGTTATGAATACAAAAGTATTGAACCTGCTCAAAATTAAATTAAAACTTATTGACTTATTCGAAACTTTTTCTCACTTTGCCAGAAACGTTTTTAATTATTGTTGTTATTGTTGTTTCTTCGTCGTTGTCGGCTTGTCGCCACTTCCTTGTGATTGTCGTCATCAATGGTGCATTCCATTTTATAGGGGTGATCTTAGGTTAGTTTTAGGGTTTAGTTTGGAAAAAATTGAGTCGTTTTGTCAATGGGTCCAATTGGTTGATTTTGGTAAAATATAGATGGGCACTTTTGACTAAAAAAAGAATTTTGTGATTAAAAATAAATGGGCAAATGACAAATATTCCTATACCTTTGGAAAATTACAAATATCCTGCATTTAATTTTTTTGATAAATATTTTTAAATTTAAAATTAATGATAAATATTTTTTATAATTTTAAAAAATTATAAATTTTCTGTATTTTTTTGACAAATATTTTTAAAATTAAAACTAATGACAAATATTTTTCTATAATTTTAAAAAATTATAAATATTCTGTATTTTTTGGACAAATATTTTTAAAATTAAAATTAATGATAAATATTTTTCTATAATTTAAAAAATATAAATATTCTTCATTTTTTGATAAATATTTTTTATAATTTTAAAAAATTATAAATATTCTGTATTTTTTAATACATATTTTTCATGACAAATACTCCTTAAATTTGAAATTGATAAAAAATAATTCTTTCAAATTTAAAAAATTATAATAAATACTCTTGTCAATTTAATTTTCTTAGTTAATTATCTTCTTTTATAGTGTAATAATTATTATACTCTTAACTTATTATAATACTTATTATTATAATTATAATACTTATTATGTTATTAAAAAAGATAATAAATTAAAAGAATAATCTGTTATTTATTTTAAATTTGAGGAGATATCTATCATAAAATAAATATAGAAGGATATTTGTAATTTTTAAAATTATATTAAAATATTTATTATCAATTTCAGTAAAAAAAAAGGATATTTATAATTTTTTAAAATTATAAAAAATATTTATCATTAAAAAAATAATCGATTGTCAAAATGAAAGAACACTACTTTTGTTGGTTCACTTTTGGAAATTTCCCCCGTAGCCTTGCCCCGTTTATTGTTTTGGCTGTTGTTTCACATGGTCTGGTCAATGGTCTCGTTAGTAACGACACAGCGTTTTCACGTGTATATTTTGTTCAAGGGTTGTTCAGTAGTATTTTTAAAAATAAAAATAACCAAAAAAATAGTTACATATTTTATTATTTTTTGAATCTTTTTAACTAAAAGTTGTAAACAACATTTTTATCATTTTCAAAAAATAACTTAACATATTTTTATTGTTTCTATTTAAAGAAATTATTTTACTAAACATTATTAAATATATTTTAAAATAAAAATATTATTTTATAATTTTGTAAAATAATATTTTTGTTAATATCCAAAATTTTTCGGAGGAAAAGTTTCAAATATCACAAAGATTTTATTCCTTATCTTTTGATGGAGTCGTTGTTGGAGTCATTTTCATCTCGGTAGAAACATCTTGAGATCCTTTTTTTAGTACTCTTAACTTACAAACAAGAAAATTAAGAATAATACGATGTAAAAATTTTGATTTTTAAATCATTCTTGGGATTTTAAAAGGAGAATGTATATATAAGAGAAACGAAGAGTTTTAGAAATATTTTCATATGATGAGTGTGTTCTTATTCCTTTTTTTCTCACATCTAACATTTTGGAATAGTGTTAGTATTTATAGTAGTTGATGGTACACTTTCCAAGCTATCACACGTGTAGGACATCAGAAGATGAGAATAGGCGACATTCGGAAGGACAAACAAAAACATCTCAACTGCCATCTCTCGATCATCGATGCAAGTTTGTCTATTGTTGACGAGAAGCTTAATCGGGAGATAAAGACTATAAGCCCCAATGCATCGGTAGACTTTATCCATGACATGGCCCTTATGGTAAGTTGATTCGTCCCTTTTATTACTTTTGTTTTACGATATCCACTACTACTATGTTCTTATAGCTAATCTATCTACTCACTTGGTAACAAGAGAGAATAAAAGGGCACATAAAGGGGGCTTCTCCCCAGGCCAATGAGGAGGACAAACTCTGGTAGGATGTGAAGGCTTTGTAATGTCGAAAGGAGAGGGACTTGAAAAATTCAATCAGGACAAGGAAAAGCTAGAGGAACAGGTTGTCATCGCCAAGTTAACGACTTCTATGTCTAACCAATAAATCCTTTACTTAGGGATGATCTCGATGCTCTCTAAAAGTTATGTAACACTTTGACGGACTTGTTAAATTACTGGGATAGCATAATAAAGGAGATGTAGGAGCAGTTAAGGTCACCGACATATGGGTGTAGGAATTATAAAGAAGCAAGACCAAGATTCATCAATTAGAGGCAGAGCCCAGAGTAGCTAACATGCAAGCCGACAATAAATGCAACGAAAGAGTGGAATTCAAGCTCCAAAATATTAGTAACCTAGTGAAAGAGTGGTACCCCGAGGTCGACTTTAGTTGGTTTTATTTTGAGCTTGGGGTTTGCGCCTTGATGATGTGAATGCTTCTGCGACCCTGAAAGCTTTAGGGGTAGAAATTCCCTAATAGTTTTGACGGATGCTCTTCCCTTTGTTTTTCCTGACGCTCCTCCTTTTTTGATTGAAACTTTGATGACATCAAGGGATACTCTCCTTTGCTAGCCTTTGCATCGACAACAATCTCTAGAGAGGGTCAGAAATTAGGACAACCTAAGGCCCCAAGTTAAGAATAGAATTTGACCCTTACTAATTTGGAAGCGGACTTAACAAATGGAAGGCTTTTTCCCACATTCATCCTGACATTTAGCGTAGGTAGGTGGTAACATCTAGGGAATTCCTTCTTTCCAGACTCTCTCCTTTTTTGTATTTTCATTTTATTGTAATTTTATTATATTCCTGGCTCTATACTAAACTCTAATTAATAATATAGAATTTTTCTAAATGTTGGCCTTTTCGCTTTTATGCTTATATTTATAGTTGCTTTACATTTGTGCTTTTTACTACTTTGTATGTTAATTTGTGAATGCCAACAAAGCTAACACGAAACTAACTGCAAATAAACATAGGCAACTTATTTTCGGTAGGAGTTTATATGGTTGCCAAGGTCATGAATCATAACATGAAAATTGGTACAAAGTTTTCCCTTTCGCTTCTATTAGCCTTGAAAGTTTGCCTCTAATTTTAGTAGAAGTTGGAAGTGACCCATGCCATAATATGGTGGGGGTGAGCTCACCTGGTGTTGATGTAATGGTTTTGGGTCGGACACATAATTTGCCTGTGCTAACTATTACCATGTCGAAGGTGTTGGGATACTAATGTGGCTATACTTGAGCAGTGGTTTTGGTTTTAACCCCCAATAATTTTAAAAACTTCTACCATATAAATTAAACATGTAAAAGATTTTGCCTTTTGCTAACTATCATCTTTTTATTTTGTGCATATATCTATTTGTCACATTTAATTTACAAAATTCATTGTAAATTTTCAACGAAGTTCAGCATTATAAGTGAATAATACAATCATAAACACACAAAATAATTAAATTAAATATTTGTGATTATTTTTTAAAATTGACATTTATTAAAATATAAATTTACAAAAACATGATTATAATAAAATCAGTGGTATATATCTAACCTATTACTTATACAAGATAGACAATTTCTATTTTCTATAAATTAAAAAAAAAAAAACTTTGAAGATGGCTGGCAATAATTTAGTGTTAGAATAAGGGAGGATTCAATTGCATTTAGTGTTTTCATAACTATTTATTGGGGATAAAAATGGAGTAGGCAGCTAACATAGCACTTTTCGACTGGCTATGACATTATTGTCAAGTTCTTAAAGTCAAAAATTTGACATTGCGGACAACCCTATCAAAAGTTAACTAGGCATAGTCATTGCTCTAGGCAAAACAAAGGTGAAGGTTGTTTTTTATCCTAGGTTTGACAACGAAATAATGAGGATGAGAGCTATCCGAGTTGGTTGGCTTTAACCAATAGTAAAATACCATCTACTGAAAGATAAATTTCGTTGTAATTAAAACGAGCTTATGATTGTGATCCAAAATCCCAAGCTTGGGACCCCTAGATAAATATCTCTTGATTGGCCATGCAACTAGCTTATTGAGATCGGGACAACATCCTAACCATGTGGTCAAAATAGTAAAAATCCTCACAAAACATAGGAAAATCGAGGGTATACGTGTCACACATGTAGCAAACACCAAAATTACATGGTAACCATATCCATTTCCATGTTAATCATGTGTTAAACATAAAATCTTGCAAAATCCCAAGGATAATCATTACTCTACATGACCTAAGAAATGGTGGACAACCACGAAGAGACATATGTCATCATATCACTTTTTCTAAGAGTTTATAAAATGCCGACGTGATTAGGTAACAAGGATTCAGAACCTTTACACTCGAAAGCCTATATTTTACGAATTAATCGTCACCTTTCGTCTTTTTAAAAAGAAAATACCCTTTTTATTGACTAAAGTGTTGGAGGGTTTACGTTGGAATACTATCTTCTTTGACCATACCTTTATTTTGTAGGACTATATCAATAATTTGGCTACATATGGAATCTATATGGTGTAAAAAATTTAGAGTAATTAGGCATCAATAATTGGTGTCGTATGTGAAAAATTGATAAAAAGGCTTTCATGAAATAATCAGTAAAATGTTATCATGCCTATTTATTGTTGTTTACAGTGTGATTGTTATCATTTTTTTGGAACATTTAGTTATCGTAAGTTTAGATTGGTTATGTTAGTGTTCTAGTCATAGATTTACTTGGTAAGCACATCTGAAAAACTTTTACCTATATACCTATGAACACAAACCTATCTTAAACGCCTACCTGTCAAGCCTTGTAATTACTAGAACAATCAGAAACACCTCAAGCTACAGATTGTTGTTGAAAAGATAGGAGAATCCTACTAACCCTATTAACCCAAAAAATCCATAATATTGAGTCTTCTAGCATTATGCAACTCACATGCAAATGTTGTAGCATCACTCTTAACACGAACTCAGACAATAATAAAGGGATAAGAAACTATTTAACTAGTTAGAAAATGAGAGAAAAATTGAAAATAGTACTTAAAAAAAGATCAGTAGGTTTATACTCTCACTTTTTTTAATGACACGTTGATAAGGGAATTAAAAAAGATGGGGATGATATAAGAGAAAGTTATGGGAGACTGGTAGCTGAAAAAACAATAACCGCTTTTAGAGTTAAGGAAAGTCAGACCCAAAATACTGCTCCTGGACGTGGGGATCCCTCTTTTAGGAGGCCAGAAGATACGACTACAAAGAAAGTTAGGCAGAGAGAATTGTTAAGCAGTCAATGGCCTTAAAAAATTGAAGGAGAGATCCCAATGCTTCTTTTAGGATTTTTAAGGCACTCGAGCCTAGGTCCTTAAGCACCCCATCCAATCGTATTGGTAATCAAAAGCACATTTTGGGAAGGGAGAAAACCCTTGTTAATTTGAGGTTGCACCTCAATGAAATGCAATCTCAGGACAATGCAACATATAGGAATATACTAACCAGTACAACCATCGATAAGGATATCAACAAGAGTGAAACAGAAGCCTGTGTTAAAAAACTGTTAAAAGGGTTTGGGGTTGAAAGAATGCTAACATAAATTCTTGAGCTAGACTTTCGCTAGTGAAAGTGCCTAGTATCTCTATTTTCTCAAGAATCTAGGCATTAAACCTCTCTAAGAAGTTTAGAATATTGTAGATAATCCTTTACAATGATCGAACTGATTCTATGCTATATCTAGATATTTTTAAGGAGATGATGATGATTTTAGCCTGGTAGAGGACTAAATATACTGAACTTTTTTCCTGACATTGGAAGTTCAGGCAAGAAGATGGTTCAAAAGTCTCCTCTTCAAGACTATCTACAACTTTAAACAGTTATATGAGATGTTCTTAAAGAATTTTGGGGTACTACTATATCCACCAGAAGCATAAGTACCCTATTGATGATGAGATAGTAAAACGAAAGTCTTAAGAGTTTTGTGAGAAGATTCTATGAAGGATGATCGAATTGAGTGTATTTTGACACCTTTTAATTAGTATTGAAAGGCTTACGGAGAGGACTTTGGATGAAAAGAAGGTGCTATACAATGAGAAAGCCCTCTATCACAACTTATAAGACTACTTGCAAAGAACTCCTAGATGAGATTGGGATTAAGAATTTCATGTTTCTGCATATGGAGATGAGGGGTTGCTCAAATCCTTTTAGAAAGAAAAATTGAAATAGCAAAATTCTAATAATCACAAAGATAGACAAGTAAATAAAAAATAACTCGATCTTAGCAAAATAAGAGGTTATGATTTCCAATGATTCTAACTTGATTACAGAAACAAAGGTCGCCCTAATGATAAAGTGATGAAAAAGCTTCATAAATAGTAATAAAGGTGGAAGGAAAAAGATTTACTCCTCTAAAAGCCCATATCTCGATAATATTATAAGATATCCAAAATCAAGGGTTCTATTTAATAAAGCCCAGGCCTACAAAAATCATACTTTTGAGATGAACACAATATAAGTATTATAACTATCATAAGAATTATGGGCACTTTACTAATGATTGCTTGAATTTGAAGGACCAAATTGAGGTGCTCGTTAAAAATCATTACTTGGATAGTTATGGAACAAATACTTTGGAGAAAGAGCAAACTTCTGACCTCTACAAAATGATAAAAAGAGACAGAGAACCTAAAAATGCCTTACCCAAGGATCTTAGAAAGGCCATTCTTACCAAATATTAAAACAGTGTAAAAGCGTCCATTCCATCAACTAGGCAGTTATACCACATCTTCAAACACCCTTGCTAGGAAGGACTGTGTAATGTGAATCTAGGGAGAAAAATCAAAAGGTGCGGAACGACGATATGTCCAAATTATATTTTTTTAAAAATAAAGGCCTTTTGTATATGCTCATTTTGGTCAATTTTTTTTTGCCAAATACGAGTTTTATTTTGTCTTTATGATTTATTTACCATAGTTATAGAATGTCTACAAAAAAAATTTAGCCAGTAATGGGCAAGAATTAGTTAGTTAATTTTGACCTATTGATGCCCGATCTCCTAATCAGAATTAGTCAACTAAGTTTATAAATACCAAAGAAACTGATCCTTTGATAGGGACCTTAAAATCCTAAGAAAATTTTGTCTTGATTGATTAAGGGTTGAAAAATTCTGAAGAAGTTAACTCAGGGCAGGTAAGAGAAAAAACCTAAGAAAATTTTGCTTGATTGTTTAAGGGTAGAAAAATCCCGAATAAGGCAATTTAGGGTTGGTATAGGAGTCGACTCGAAGGAAGGCCAAGAAAACTAATTAAGCCATGAAGAATCCATCATCTCGAGATAACTCTATCTTGATTAGCTTAAGAAAAAAATCCTAAATAAGCCCAACTCAAGATAGCTAAAGAAAATCTTTTGAGAAAGTTCGATCACATGGTTGAACTATGCAGGACCTACTACGCTGAGAAATGCCTACTTATTATATTAGGCATAAAGTATTAAATTAGTTTTGCGCATTTAATTGTTCATGGTTAGATGAATGTTTTATAATTATACACGCACCATTCATTCATTTGAAATATAACTAGCCATTAAAATTAGGTCTATATTTCTTTAGAACTAATTGTTAATAATTGAGTTCTTTTATTAATAGATGACGAAAATTGTTCTTAATTACTAATTATGAATATTCAAGATTTTTAAATAATTGTTAAGACAGAGTGATAGGAAATTGGATCTCGGACAATACCTTTAATACTTAGTGGTCAAGATTATATTCCAATTGAAATACCATAAAATTGCATGAGAAAATAAAATGCCAACAACTCCACACGAGATATGATGGGAAATAATAAATATTTCATTCATTATAAGAATTCTTTACAAAAAAGCTCTTCAGGTTTTAGGAATGTTTACAATATTTTGCTCAGAATTAGCTATAATAAATGTTTCTTGTAAAGTTCTAATTGATCATTTTTTCTGAAGCTGCTTCTAAGCTTAAGCTTTGACCTTAGCTTGATTTGTGCTAAAGGTTGTGATTGCTACTTATATAGTGTTGGGATTCTTTGTCTCATCAATAAAAGAGTTTGCTAGGGTAGAAACGATGGCCCCAGTCTAAATTGCATCAATGAAAGATCCTGAGTCTCTTCACCTATAGGAGGATTAATGGATGGAGTAAGAGCAGGGAGTTAATTTTAAGCTTGTCAAATATCCACTTTATGTCAAACTTGATGTAGTGATCTTGAAAAAGATAGCAGGTATTATCTAACCCAAATCTCACCACCTTCTCGAAGCTATATTTGGCATGTTACTTTGTCGTAACAAGCTCCTCTAGACTTTTCACTCGATCGACTAGCCTCTAGTTACTTTGCTCAACTCTTTTTAACTGGGCCTACATCTTTTAAAGAATTTGTTCCTTTTTATAAAGATATCATCGGAGGATTTGCCTAAAGCCGTCTAACTATTTGCATGATTTTTGAGTTTCAAAACCTCATCTTGAGCTACGCTATAAAGGGATTCAGCTATTATAACCATATGACTCTTGAGTTATTCCTTTTTCTCAGCTCAATTTTAGCTTCATTCTCTAGCGGAGATTTAAAGGCATCCTTCTCTTTCCTCATTAGCAACTTGGGTGCATGCACCCCCAAGTATTTTGTTTGCTTCTCGCTTAGTACAAGCTCAGCATATGTCCTATTTAGAGAATGACATATAAAAAAAATCTGGATCAACATGCAAGAAAAAGAATAAGTAGTGAGATTGGATGCTACCCACAAGCCACTGTAGTGATAGCATACCACTATAGCCTTGGTAAACTTGGCCCTCATATCGCAAGTTACCTCTTCATTGATCATTAATGATTGATAGTATACCACTATAACCTTAGTAAACTTGGCCTTCATATCGCAAGTTACCTCTTCATTTATCAATAATGTCGAAGTATTGATGGTCAAGAAGAGATAGGCCAGGTATCTCCTCTTGTCCACAGCAATGTCATTGAGCCCAATTTTAAAAGCAAAGTTGTTGAAATCTTTCGCTACACCTACGAGATAATTTTTGGAAGGGTGATTCCACTTGTATTGGTACTTTTAAAAGATTCGTCCATCCTTTGCCTCTTAACTCTATGAAGGGTATCAATATTGAATTCATCTTCTTCCTCATCCATATTTATTTAAAGAACCATATTTTTCCCCTTGTCTTGGAAATCGCCTTTTCTGGGGGTAGGCAGTGGAAGTTGGCGATCATAACGCACCTCATCCTTTATCAAAATGCTCGTCCAATTAGAATGGTTATCTTTATTCTCCTTGTGAGAAAGAATTCCCCTCCTAATCCTCTGAGACTGATGAAAAACCTATTGTTTGGATGCCTCATCTCTTTTTGATATTAACCTGCCTTTCTTATAGACAGTAAAAACCAAGGGTAAAAAAGAAAAGAAAGAAGAAAAAAAAGAAAGAGTGATTAGAAAACGGTTACAACAATAAAATTTGAGCTTATTTTTATTATCTTTACAGTGGTGTAATACAGTCTGAGATACCTAGACAGTGATTAGCCTAAAGTTTTTCATATTAGAGACTACCAACAATTCTTTCTAGTCCCCTCCAATCTAATTGAGAAGCTTAACTCTCTCCACAAGTTTTTCCGTCAAATTCGATCGATTGCTCTAAAAATCTACCCACAGAGATAAATAAGTAAGAATAGACATAATTTTTTTAGAATTTTATGCTAAGATGAATTTAAGGTACTTGTATCCTTAAAGGCATTAGGGATATACCTTTCATTACCCTTATCTCATTTACTACCCACAAAAAATTACTTGTGTCTTTAGTTCTTATTACTGGATGGGTTGCCTTCCATGAGATTAAGGGTTCCTAGTCAAGACTATAGATAATACCACCTAGGGTTCTTAGAGGAATTCTTCTTAAGGGAATAAATATACACTATTTCTTATAGGAGGGCTCGTCTTTGAAACTGTCTTTTTACAAGACATAAAAGGCTAGCCAAAATCCTCTAACTGTTTAAGATCAATTGGTTCAAAGGGATCCTATATCTTTCTCAATAGCCGGCAAAATATGATTAAAATGGGAGCCTCATGCCAATCAGAAGCAATTCCTCATTGAAAACTACCTCATCTATTGAGGATTCTCCTAGTCCAAGCATCTAAAGATAAATGCTCTCGAAAAATTTATAGATTTGTGCTACAATTCTAGGTTAGCTTTAATCATTATCGAGCCAAACATACCCACCTCATATTCTGTATTGATAATTATTGGAGGGTTGGCATCAAGAGTTGAGGAATTATCTTGATATTCTACTTTAATTAATTCTCGACCCTAACTTTTAGGGATAGTATTAAGTAAAAGCATTTCTTTTTGAAAAACCTTTGGATTTTTCTTCTTTGAATCTATTTATCGTACTCTAGTAAAACCCATGTTAATTTAGAGGCATTCTTTCACCCCAAAGCTAGCTAAAATCCTAAAATCTCCTCGAAGTTACCAAGAAAGCCTTAAGACTATCACCGCCCATATTTTCTTCAAACTTCTAGTTAGGGTGGATATTTTCAAGTCGATCCAATCTAAACTAATCCAAATCGTTACAATTTATGGTTTGGATTGGTTTGAAAAATTTTTGGATTGATTTATGGATTAATATTTTTTAAACCGCTGTTCGAGGTTTGAATTCTAGATTGGATCAATTTCAAATTGTAAAAGCGTAAACCAAACTGTTTAATATTATTCGATAAAATTTTTTATTATTATTTAGAAGCTATGTTTGATTGCATGGGATTCGATATGTTCGCGGAAACGTGATGGTGGACTTGGGGTGGCGAAAATTCGAGTTAAAAATGCGGGGTTATTGGCTAAATGGCTTTGGAGATTTGGAAACGAAACAGATGCTCTTTGGAGAAGATTAATTTGTGCGAAATATAACTTAAAAGAATCATCTTGTTTGCTGACGTTTAATAACTCTTGTCTTTCTTTTTTCTTGAGGGATCTAAAGGCAGTTTGTGTAACGGATACAAGATATAGTGAGGTGATCAAAAGAGGGGTTGGGTTTATGGTCGGCAATGGTAGAAGAGTGAGCTTCTGGTTTGACAAGTGGTTGAATGAAGTTCCATTGAAAGACTGTTATACTAGATTATTTTTGCTTGCCGCTAACAAAGAAGCTGTAGTTGCCGATTATGGAAGATATAATGATGGTATGACGAGATGGGACATATCTTTTAGACGAAGGCTGTTTGATTGGGAAATAGAGCAATGGACAGGTTTATTAACCAATCTCCAGGGAGTGGTGTTGAATGATCAAGTCAAAGATAGATTGATTTGGAAGTTTGATAGCAGAGGGGTTTTTAGAGTTAAGTCGTTTTATAATGTGGTGATGGATTATTCTTTTTCTAATACTAAAGAGTGGACCAATCATTTGTGGAAAGGTCTAGCACCGCCAAAGGTTGAAGTCTTTGTATGGCAGTTGATGAGGTGTAGAATTCCGGTTAGAGAAATCTTGTTTAGATTTGGAGTAATCCAGGAGGATAATACCAAGTGCCCTTTCTGTGATAAAGAAGTGGAATCTATGAATCACTTGTTTTTACAATGTGAAAGGGCTTGGTTTTTGTGGAATGCGGCGTTGGAATGGTGGGGGTTTATGGCGTGTATTCCGAATAGTATTCAAGAATGGTTGGTTCAATGGGAGGGGATTTGTTATTTGAGAAAATACAGTACTGGATGGAGTGTTACCTTTTATGCTGTGGTGTGGACCTTATGGATTTATCGAAATGATAAAATATTCAGGGGGAAGGACGTATCTATATATCAAATGAAGGAGATGGTAAAATTAAGAATAATATGGTGGTTCCAATATAATGGGGTTGGCAAACCTATTGGAGGATTCTGTCCGCTCATGGATATTAAAGAAGCTTGCGTGAGCCCTCAAAACCCCAGCGTGAGAAGTCCGTTGCATTGGATCCCACCCGGAGTTAATTGCTTGAAGTTCAACGTGGATGGATCAGTTTTGGGTAAGCCTGGGCCTGCGGGGATAGGTGGTGCCCTGAGAGATCATGATGGAAGAATTGTTTATTTATTTTCATGCAATGTGGGGATCATGGATTCCAACGGAGCAGAGCTAAAAGCTATCCTAAAGGCCTTTGAAGTTTTAAGGGAGAGACAGTTGAGTACTAATGGTGTGGAGATTGAAAGTGATTCTTTTTCTGCTGTGTCGTGGCTAGCGGGTAATGAAGTTGCGTTGTGGAAGTATAATTACATTATTAATGACATACAAAATATCTGGCGGTCTTTGGATAATA
>JAVXUL010000010.1:7796612-7821550 GCA_035590515.1 Trichilia minutiflora | reverse complement strand
GAAATTTTTATAATTTAATTAAATTAAAAAAAAAAATAATAATTAAAATTTTAAAATAAATTATTTAATAAAAATCAGATTTATTAAGGTATGATTCGATATTATTTAAAATTAAATTAAAATTTTTAAATTTGATTAGATTGTAATTAAATAAAAACTTTATTTTTTAAATACTAAAGTTTCAAATTCAAATCAACACTCAAAAAAATTCAAATTTTTTAGATGATCCTAAATATGACCACTGTAACTTATCCCGTCTCAGCAACGTTCAGGTTTAGATCCATGGATCACTAAGGGCAGAAGCGTAATTCCGACAACCCATTGGAACACTTAGAAACGATAGAAACAACTGAGGAAAACGTAACATGGAATAAGTCCCAAAAGCGAAGAATATTTTAGTCATTTCATATAACGGCATTGGGTTATTTTGTGCAACAGGAGGAGATATTTTAGAATCACACTCCCTATAAATTAACTTACCACGCCTGCCTCTCATTCTCTCCGCCCTCCCGTCTTCTTCGTATCAATTCACTCCTTTAAGCCCTCTCGTTTTAATCTCTATATTTCTTTCTCCGCCGCCAAATACAGGCGGAGCTATCTCTCACACCGTCGTCCGTACACATAGATCCGGTAATTTGTCCAGTTTCCGGTCACCTGTCTCCAGATCCTTATTTTACCTTTGAAAGTTCGGGTTCCATACCTAACAACCCCTCTCCCCTTCTCCCCCTTTCCTTTCCCTGTCTGTTTCTGTCGTTTTGATTTTACCATTTCACCATTTTTAGTTTTTTATCAACTTTTTTTTCGTTTGATTTTTTAAATGTTTAAATGTCTACTCTTTATTTTACGATTTTACCCTTCAACTTGATCATGGTTGCTTTGCTTTGTTCTTTTTTAGACACGTGTACGCGTTGCAGGTCACTTTTTCTTTGAAACTCAAAAATGCGATTCCAAACTTTTACCATTAGAAAATCCTAAAAGTTCATTTGACGATTTTGCCCAAAATTGAATTTGGATTTAACACTTTGTCCCTAAAAATAAAAAAAAATATTCGTCAAGTTTTATGATTACGTGGCAGAGTTAGAGGGTAAGATGAGTCACCACCCGCGAAGGATTTTGACACCCGGGGCATCTAGAAAGCGCAAGGAGAGAGAAGCCTATTATCCATTCAAGTTTTCGGCTCAGGCTCAAGCCGCGGCTAATCCAATTCCTTCTACTTCTACATCCGTTTCCCCTGAGCCGATTTGTCCTAATCGGCTTTTAGCTGGCTACATGGCCTACGAGTTTCTCACAAAGGGAACATTGTTTGGTGAGAAGTATGATCCTGGCCGAGCGGAGGCTTTTCCGTTGGGTCGCTCGTCCGTGGAGTCGAAGAGGACGAAGCCGGAAGGAATCGAACCGCTCCCTAGTGCGAGCGTGAAGAAGGAGCAGAAGAGTTATGCTGATGTGGCTAGCATATTGAAGTCAGATGGGGCCCACATTCCTGGTATAGTTAACCCTACTCAACTGGCTCGGTGGATCCAGATGTGACGTGGTATAATGACTTACCTATAAACGATTAGATACAAAGCATCTTGTCCACGTTAGAAGAAATGAGACTCTGGCACGTAAGAATATGACGAGTTTTTCTCACTTTATTCTGTAGGATATTTCATAGCCAGATATGATGAAGGTTTTTTTATTTCTTTTTAATTGTTTCGCATGTGTTTTTTCTTTCCTATATTAATGTAGGATGTTGATGAATGACGATGGTAATGAATCTTTTTCATGTTTATGTATACACGTGTATGGTTTTCATGCATGCATTCACTTGTTGTTTGCATATAACTTCATATTCTGATATGTGCATGTGGAAGATATTGATGCATCACTGTTAATGGCTTGAATTTTTATTTCTTTTTCCTTGTTTGAAATTTGTGTGAATTATACTGTGAATGAGAACTGTGTATCTGTGAATGTCATTCGGTATTTGGTTGCATGCTTTTCTGTTTGCTTTTTTCAATTATTGGATGAAGGAAAATATCTGCAATGGATGTTGATATTAGAATTATCTTAGCCTGTAGAAATGAGAAACTAATGAAAACAAACAAGAAAACAAAACCTTAACTACAAGTGTGTGTGTGTGTATACATCATTTTCATTTTCTTTGGAGCCAAACGCTAGAATTTTACCCAGCTTTCATTTGATTATTGCTGTGTAAGTTTCGTTGACAAACTTTTTTCAATTCTTGCATGACTTTAATTCATGGATCTAAATGGTATAATGTATAATAAAGTGGTAAAAGTCCTTCTAGAAAGCATTTGGCTTCTACAAGGGAAGAAGAAAACAATGAAAATCATCAATCAAATATTAATAAAGAAAGAAAATTAACGAGAAAAAAAAAATATTACGCATGAATCTTGTCCTCCAAGGATTGTTTGGGTAACTTTTTCAATAATCTTTGCTAGTAATATTATTATCCTACATGAACCTTTTACTCCAAGGATTGTTTGGGTAACTTTTTCGATAATCTTTGCTAGTAATGTTATACTAAGTGTACAAATTAGTTAAGTTAAATTAATGAAGCGGTTCGTACTTCATTTCATTGGAAGAATAAAATAAATTTTTTTTCTCTATTTCTATTCTAAATTTGTTTTTTTTACTTAAGACATGATTTTATTAAAATGTATTTTGGTGTTATTTAATTTTTTTAATCTTTTTATATGGTTTTGTATGATTGTAATTATGTTATTACTTATCATAGTTGGAATGAAAATTTTGTATACCAACTTTCATATGTGTAGTGTTTGATTGTCATAGATAGCTTTTAGTAAAAATTAAGTAAGTATTTTAATAGACATATTTTTAAAAATTATATTAAATGGGAAATAGAATAAAAAATTTAAAATATAATGAAGGCATTTAAAAAAAATTAACTTTTTTTTTAAAAAAAAACTTTTATAACGAAAAATTTAAAATTTGGGATTCTTTTAATAAAAGTAAAAAAAAAAAAACTTTTTTAATTATTCAAAAGCTCTTTTATTATAAGAAACAAAGGATCGATATAAAAAAAATTTTTAAAAAGGCTTTTTAAAATTAAAAAAATCTTTTAATTTGTAATATGGATAGTGCTTCTGCTGTCTTGTTTTTACAGTTTTACTTTGTTTCAAGACAAAAAGACTAAAACACAGATGTGTGTTGTGTTTTTTATTTTACGAATAAAATCCTCACTAATTCCCTTTGGGTTGTCCAAATCTTTCCTAGTTCATGGTATGGTACGGTCAACGGTCTTGTTGTTTATGATCTGCTCCTTCCTTCTGATTTCCGACACCGTTTTGTCCTCCACTTTACAAAATTGGCTTTTGCTAAATGATAATCGCCGACTTCTTTTGCTTTTTTTTTTTTAAATAATATCTAAAGTGAGGAAATTCTATTTCTATCCATCCATTTGAAGAAGCAAGTCGGTCCCTTCTAATTTTTTTATTTTTCAAATAATAAAACATATAATCTTGAAAGTCTTGAGATTATCGAAGATTATTTGTCTCCGTTTATTTCAGACAGATACAGTGACATTAATATTCTTTGTGTTGTCCATCAATCATGGCTGATTTACAGGTGTCAGATTCGGATATTAATGGAAGGAAATGAGTTTCAACAGCTTTTCATGGTATGTAGTTTAATGGATACAAATTGGAGGGGCAATTTGATAATTCTACGTATTAAACGAAAATTAGGAATAAATAAATAATTAATTAATACAAATAAAATTATTCCCTCACTCGTGATTACAAGATTATTAAAATCACGATTTTAATTAAAATTATTTTTTATTTAAAAAATTAAAATATAAAAATAAAATATAAAAATAAAATTTTTAATAATATATAAATAATAAAATATTTAATGGATCTTGTTTTCGTGACACTGTTTTAGGATAGTCAAAGACTTGGATTTTCGTGACAAATTTTGAAACAAATAAATCTCGGGGTGTTGACTGACGATTGAAGTTTTCGAATTTAAAAAAAAAAAATTAAAATATTTTTATAAATTAATAAAATCGATCAAAATTGATTAAAATGAATCAAAATTGATCAAATATTTTTATTATTTTACTGTTATTGATTTTAATTAAAATCGAAATCGTTTTCTTGTTAAAATCATTAAAATCATTAATTTTATTGTTTAAAATCGTGATTTTAATAATAATACTCGCAAATCACAATCAAATAAATAAAGCTAAGGTGTATGGCTTGTATTACTATAAATCATCCAATTCATTTCATTTAATATGATTTACTTATTATTTTTTAAAATATTATTAATTAATTATTACACCCTGGATATATAAATTGGTTGTTGCAATGCAAAATGTTTCTTAGCTGTAGCAGTGGATATCTATCATCATCTTCTTCGTTGACGATGAGTGATGAATGATGAATGATGAAGGTCCAGTCCTTCTCTTTTGTGAGTGAAGCTTATTATCTGAGCACAATTCACAAAATTATAATTTTTTTTATTTTAATAAATTAACAAAAAAATATATATATATTGGAAATCAAAAATATATAACTGGGTATATATATATATATATATATGTACGTATAATCATTAAAACAGGTATGTACATCTCTTTTGTCAATGGAGATACTACAGTGGCAATAAATAAATAAATAATTTTAAGTTCGACGATACCAATCTTGTCATTATAAGTCGTCATTAACCAGTAGCTGCTGGGGACACCAAATAACCAATACGATCATTGCCATAAAAATAGTGTTGTCAGTGACATATTTCTAAATTTATTAATTAATAAATTTTGAATATTTTATATATTTATGAAATATATAATTTATTTTAGAATTAATAGTTTAATGCAGATTTTTGGTATTTTACATTAAAATTTTAGATTATAAAATAATTGATTTTAAAAAGTTATATTTTACTGCTTTTAGAATTCAATACAAAAATTAATTATCTAATAATCAAATTATATAATTATTCTCATCTTTATTTTACAATACCAAGTGTTGTAATCCAATTTTAAATATTATCATTTTATTTAATTAACTTCATATTTTTAAAAGGTGGATTATATTGCAAAAGCAAAGGACTAAATCGTTAGGTTTTCAAAGAAAAGGGATGAAATTGATAAAAGACGAACCAAGAACAAAAAGTAAACTAAGAAGAAAGTCTTGGCCAAGAGGGAAATTCACGTTTCCTCTCTAGAAGTTTGGAAACAAAATTTTGCAATTATAAAAACTTTTTCTTATATAAGAAAATTAAAAATTGGTATGTAGGCATAAGGGAAGTTTGACATCCTATGAAAAGATTAATGGAAATAATTCCACGATACAAAAGGAAACAATCGGGATTTTTTTTCCTTGGTGGCTGTCGGACTTATTGTGGGCTACTGGAAACTCTAGGCTGCTATATCTCTCAACAGCCACAAAAAATCACTTCTCGACAATCGTAAAACATATCTCAACAGCCACCATAATCATTGCGACTCACAAAGGAAGAAACAAAAGGGAAGAGGGCAGAAAAACTCCTGAGAAATCTCGCGACTCTGCATTCATGCTTCAAAGCAAGGTATATTTTCCTTACATAATAGAAAGATTATTTTCATATACCCGTATGTGTATTTTACATGAATCCATCCATCAGGGAGAGGTGTTTGTTTGTTTGCATTGTATGGCACAATTTTGTTTTCCTTGGCTTTGCATACCCGTTTATTGTGATAAGAAAATTGAGATGGAATTCATGAGAATTAAAATTATAAATTTGGTCCACAGGCATCCTCCACCATGCAACCATCAACGACCACCATAATACTTTAGAATTTGATTGTATCATCGTAAGACTGAAGGTTACAACCATCAACGACCACCATAATACTTTAGAATTTGATTGTATCATCGTAACACTGATGGTTACATGCATGTAGAATCGTCCAAATTTCTCAAGGCAGAATGGATTTAAGAGAATTAATCAAATTGCTTAGTTTCTCTCTCTCTTGAATACTAATCTTGCTCTTAATTCTTTCCATTATCATGTATTGTCTATTTATAGATAACATAAACGGCAGTTTATTTTGAGTAGGTTTATGATTTTATTTGGATACAATTGTGTCTTTCTCTTTGAATCATTACACCCTTTGGAACCATTGTATCCTTTGGATAATATTAAACAATGATGTCCCTGCATATCACCTTTTGATCATGTATTAACAATCTCTCATTTGATCAAAGTGATATAGCTATTTCTAATGATTGAATATCTTATACGCATAACTAATCATCATTACTATATCATAACTAAACTATAAAAATTCTGATATATGTATTTTACAAAAGTAAAATGATATCATAATCCAAACTAAGAAAAATTCTGTTTGTACTTAGTTTTTATGATAACTTACACACTAAGTATCCGATATTACATAAATTTATCTTAATATTTTTATACGAACTTTATATCCAAGATGATTTATTATAACTTTTGTTAATCTCGGTATAGAATTTTCTATCTTTTCTCCGACCAATATTTACAATTAATCAAATAAAATATACCATTATTTTCTCAAATGTCTTTGAAACTTAACAAATGATACCCTTTGATCGCATGTTACTTACACATCTGGATGATTTTCAAACCTATAGTAATTACATATTTTATGAATTTCTTTAGAGATAATCCATTAATCATAGGATTAGCTATCACCTCTTTTGAGAGGACATAATCGACTTTAATTTCACTCTTTACTATATCTTGAATATAGTAGTAACTTATATAAATATATTTACTTTTGGAGCTATTTCCTTCATTTTTAATCAATTAGATGATATACTTATTATCACAAAATGTATCTATGCACTTTTTAAATAAATGTAATTATAGATTATCAATAAATCTTATAGATTATACAACAATACTAATCGTTGTACTACATGATATATATTCTGCCTCTATAGTAAACTTTACAGCATAGCTTTGTTTCTTACTTAACCAAGTTATTCTACATATAAAAACACATTTTCAATTGTTAATTTTCTATTATCAAAATCACTTGCAAAATTTACATCACATATTCAACAAGTTTTAAATCATGTAATCCAAAATAGAGTTTCATACATTTGATTCTTTTTAATATCTTATAATTCTTTTAATTGTTTACCAATATTCTCTTTCTAAATTTGATTGATATCTATTTATCACTCTCACTGCACGTGATATGTCTGGTCTCATATTAATCATTATCTATATCAAACTTCCAATAACCTGTATCAAATACCTTTTATATTTCTTCTAATTCGATTTTATTTTAAAATTTTGGGTTGAAAATAGTGTTTAAATCCATGAATATGTTCACTTATTGTCCTATATATGTTATCTCCGAATTTTGTGCAAGTTTCCTCAATTATAATAAGTGGTATCAGAATAGATGGTTTGGAAAGAATTTAAGTATGGAGATGAATGTGCGTGTTCTTGTGGTTACTGCTGCCATAAGAATAATGGAGAGCCATGGATTCTCAAGGAAGATGGCTCAAAGAGAGTGAGTTTGACTTCAAGAGAAATAGGTTGGACTTGATATGAGTATAGATTCTTAATAACACCGTAATACTCGAATAAAGAAAGGTTTTTCCTTTAAAAGAGAGTAAAAAAAACTCAAGCTCAATGTAAAAGTTACCCGCACTTGAAAACAAATTATTGGAATGTTAAGTGAGTGTGTAAAGTAAAAAAGTTTTACATTAAATTGTTACGAGACAAATGAGTAATATATAAATAAAATTAACGTATAAACCTAATGTTTTAAAATTTTGGGTTAAAAATAATGTCCAATTATTCGACCTATGTAATTTTCTCCAAATTTTTGGATGAGCTTCCCCGATTCTAACAGTTCACTCAATCAAGTATAAGTAAAAACTGCACCATAACTTAGCATATTTTCATAGCAGCTGGACTTGATTTTGTATGTGATACCCCGAACAGATAATTTGTAATTTCGTACCCTCCAAGCTGTCAACTGAACAGAAGGGTAGTCCTCTTGAACTTTACTCTTGGCGAAACCCCATGATCTTCCTGCTATACACCAGAAAATAATTGATTGTATGAACAAATCAATGTGCTCTTTACACGAACAAAGTTATGTTCATTTATCGTCAAAAGCGCACAGGCATGCATTTTTATGATATATCTTAATTAGTCATGCCTATGCCAATGGGCGGCCTAGAGAAGCTTTTGGAACAAGTGCCTGCAGGACAAGCAAAAGCAAACATAGCAAACCAAAAATGACACGTTACTTTTATATGCACAGATATTACAACTGTAAGCATACAAGACATTTAAAAATTTGTGAGATTTTGACAGATTCACCTTCGTTAACGATAGAAAAGATATCGACTAATCATTTGGCTTTGTTGTAGTTTGAGAATGTTATCTTGTTCTCTGCATAAAACACCACAATAGGAAATGCAATTAAAAAGGCAATGGTTTTACAAACTTTTCAGCACATCTTTGCATCGGTTTCTCCAACAAAAGAATGACCATTTCTTGAACATATTCATCTTGTGATGTTGTAATGCCTATGCAAGCACATACCTAATATATTGACAAACTGGGGCACAAGCCTATCTTCAGCTCTCCAAAAACAGAAAATTCACTGACTGAACAAAGGCCTATATCCAGATGCTCAACCACCATATCTTTTGATGGCCACCGAAACAAAAAAATAAAAAATAAAGAACAAAAGCACCTGACAATACCTTCAAGTAGTTTTAGCTTGTTTTTGACCTCCGCAATTCTTTTCATGATTTTGCAGTATTATTACTACTATGAGTTTCTATTTTTAATTCTTCTTGTTCTTCTTGTGAGGTTGAATAATCGAGTAATCAGAGGAATCACAATTCCAGCTTTAGTTATGTAAACTTAAGAATTTTCTGCTATTTCAATAAGCAGATGAGATTGAACTACAACGATAGATAATCGGCCATCCAATGATTACCATCTGTTCACTAAATTTAACAGATATTTGTGCCAGCCAAAGCCAAATAATGACTGAGATAGCTAAATCAAATTTAAACATCCCAATAAGGATATTATTAACCACTTTGTCCCAGTTACAGAGAAAGGGTATAACCAGAAACCTTAACTAACAACCATTTTGTCTAGTTGTATACTCTTGGAAATACTACAGATCTCTAAAACTAGTTAAAAACATAATAAACTAACACCTAACAAGAAAGAGCTCAAATGCCCGCTATCTACATATTCATTTGTTGAGTGTGGACCTCAATGGAAAACACAGAAAAGCCAATTTTGAATGTAATTTTTGATGAGCTCAAAGGAAAAAACGCTACTCTTTAAGACTTCTAAAGCTTGAGACATGATAAAAGCGATGCACTGCCATCTCAACTGAAATTGATATAAATTATTCTCAAAGGATAGCAATGAGGAATTAGAGAGAGTCCATTCTGATACATCAGAATTCAGAAAGGACTAGAAAAACCAAAAACTATAAATTTATTTTGAAAACAAGTTAAGGAAGAAACAATTACTATAAAAGGACTTACATTATTCTGGGAATGCCAAAGTCTTTCAGGCAGAAAATAAAAGAAGATTATGCCAAAGAGCAGAACTGTATGGACAAATTCTGTAAAGAACATTGGGTAATATGGTTATTGCAAGTCAGCTTCTTACTGGATTCATCATAAAATCAAATGTTCCAATTATAACAATCTTACAATTTGTTTGTTGTCTGTTTCATCACTAATTATAAAATCCCAAGGTAGAAATTTGTGCATGCAAGGAATATAAATTAGTGTCTATTGATAGGTGTGAACAATTTATTAGGGACAGGATGTAGGAGCATGAGGCAATAAAGCTATGAAAGACAACTCGGAATGGATATACTGCCAGTTCACCCAACTATTGGCCAAAACTGCTAGTCAGAAACAACATTATTTATTAGTTCAATTGCATACCAGCTGGATTTGCTCTATGTTTTCTACCAGAAAACATGGTGTGTGATTTCATACCCTCCATGCAGTCAACTGAACAGAAGGGCAGTCCTTTCGAACTTTATTCTTGACCAAATCATGATCTTCGAGCAATACCAGATTATAATCGATTGTATGAACATATCAATTTGCTCTTTTTAAGAATCAAGTCATCTTCAATTAACATCTAAGGCATAGTCATCCTTGTGAGAAAATTAGTCATGCTTTTGACAGTGGACGCTGACATTCATCGTAATACCAAAATAGAATCTTTCAGAACAAACAACATAAAACATTCAAAGGAAGAAAATTAGTCATGATTTTGACAATGGATACTGACCTTCATCTTAAACCAAAATAGAATATTTTAGAACAAACAAAATCAAACATTGTAAACCAAAACTGATATGTTACTTACACACCAAGAATAAGAATAAAACCAGAAGTATAAAATAGCGATAAACTTGTGAGATTTAAGAACTTCATACACATTAACAATGGCAAAGGTATATACTAATCATTTGGTTTAGTTTGAGTTAATATTATCCAATTCACTATTATGGTTAATAAGCCCCAATATGATATGCAAATAAAACAGTATAAGTTTACAAACATTTCAGCACACCCTAAATATATCCGTTCTCTCCAACATAAAAGTGACGTGCTCTTGAACATATAGCTTAAAGCAAATGAAGCATCAATTTATTGGTGCTGAAATTTTGTCAGGGTTCTGTAAGCTGATAGGACTTAAGAAGGTCATGACAGTTGAACCCATAGTCCTTCTAATCATGAACTTGCGACTCCATACACCATTCAGTTCTCTAGCAAAAACAGAAACTTCTGACTGAATAACTGCCAGATCAGAGACTGCTTAACCTGATGACCAAGTATTTTAAATGGTTTAATATTTCCCTTCACATACAATCCCGGCTTTATTAATGGGTCTAAACAAGATCTTGGGGTCAAACCTATTCTGATACCATAAACTGCCACACATGATAGATGCTATAGCTAGCATCACACTTGCCTTGGGTAATGACATGGCATGTGACAGGAGGAATTGGAGTAAGTCAGATGCAGTATTCCATTAAAATTCAGAACAACATACCCTGTTCATTTGATAGCAAACCATGTTGTGGAAATCACACAACAAAAATATTTTGAAAACAAGCTAAGGAAGAAACAATTGCAATAATAGCAAAAGTGCTACAATCCACCACCACTAAAACAGCTATGACAAAGATTATACAGATTGAAGTGTTGGAAGATCACAAATAGGAAGTGCCATCCCCTCCATTTTTACTGAAAGCAGAACTCATTAAGTAAAGAGAAGGAAAACAAAAATGATAGCATAAACCTAATCAAAGTTGAGGCATACACGGTAAAGATTTAAATCAGATGCAAATACCTTCAATCACCAAGCCATAGTATATCATGAAAAAGAAATTGTTCTGAGGTGATGAAGTTAGTTGTTCCAACAACACTTGATTCATCCAAATTTCACGTTTTAATCATTTATCTAAATTATTGCACTGGGATCAGAAATTAAGAGTATGCTTGGGATTAAGGGTTGCGGCCATACAATTATTTTTGGCTCTTGCTCCACAGCCAAAAATATTAAATATTAAAATATTAGTTAAAATACAAGTGAAGCTTGTGTACCAAACATATTTTATAACCTATATCAAATATACTAAAAAAAAGTACCTTCTATCTTTCCCTTGAAAATAATATCCGTCAATTTGCGAAAGAAATGCCCAAATGATCCCTCATATGCAAAACCATAAAGCTGCAAACAATCAAACAGATAAACAATTTACATAATCGACACTTAACATCACAATTTCAACAATTTAAAAACTATCACAGCGTCAGATAATCCAGTTTGGTTCATGATGCAATGTTGATGATAAATTGATCATATGAAATAAAAAATTCCACGAGAACATTTAAAAACATTATTCAAAATATTTATTTATATTACTTTTTCGTACAATTTCTTGGTATGCAAACAGATGATGATTATCTGATGATTCTTCTGATTTTATCTTTTCACACAAAATAATAAAAATCAACGTACGATAAGAAGCAGCAATGTTCTCACTTAAAGCTTCTTTGCCCCATAAATCTTCTGGGCAACTACATCACTACATCCAGCTGATACCCCTGCTGTGATCGCCGATTAACCCAACCAAAATCAATTAACAATACCCCGGGACAAAAAAAAAAACATGGGTGCTGACGATGATGAAGAAGAAGACAAGAACAAATATGTGTTCTTAAGGGATGTGCCTAGAGTTGTATAAGATATTTCTCCAAAATAATTTTTTTTTTTGATAAAAATACCATTCTTTGACGACCATTAAAGCTACAGGTCTGTTTTATCTAAAATCATTGAAATTACATAATTTTTTCATTCAATTAAAGCCTAAACTCGTATTTTGATCAAATTTTGGTAAAAATTTATGCTTGTGACAACGATAAAATATAACATTTTACGATTGGTTTTCATTAAAATCTGTGAGTTTACTCTAGAAAATCTTAGTATATAATTTAAAATTTTTTTTGAAATTTTTAAAAATTGATTTTTCAATTAAATCCGAAAATTTTAGGAAAAATCATAGTTTTAACTAATGCTTAGCCTTATTAAAAACTATAGCCTAAATTATATTTTTGAATAAGACCAATTTATTTAAATTAAATTATAATATCTAATCTATTATTTACACGCTAATTTTTTAAAAATTAAATACATTTAAAGAAAACAAAATCTTCAAAAATAAATTTATCAAATTTAATAAAATATCAACTGTCAAATATAACATTCTATCGTTGTCATAAATGTAAACTTTCATCAAAATTTAATTATAACATGAATTTAGATTTTGATTGAAAAAGAAAAGATGGGATTTTTAATGATTTTGGTTCATATATATATATACCTTTAATGATTGTGAAAGACGAGTATTTTTATTTAAAAATAAATTTTTTTTGACGTGGTCACTTAAAAATAAAAAAAAGAGAGAATATTTTATATATAATCACTTTTGTAAAATTTTCGATCTTTTCATTTGTCTCTTTGGGTCATGTTAGAGTGCAGCCATAATACGGTACGATTATTGTTGTACGCATCCAAATTTTCTTTATAATTTCTATTTTTTCTGTATATTTTTCAATTTTTATTTTATAATATTTAATTTTTAAAAATTTAATTTATAAATATATATTAAAAGAATAAAAATTATAATAAAAATTTAAAAAGTGCCATGAAAAATAATGTGGTACGTATAATTTTACCGTATAACGGGATGAACATATACGATTTGGATCAGTTTAATATAAAATTTTAAATCGAATTGCATATTATGATTTGAAAATAAATCAATCTAATCCAATCCATTAATATGTTACAAATTAATCCTAATCAAATCGCAAAATGCGATTTAAAACGGTTTGGATTCGCGGTTTGGACTATATTATAAAATTAAAGATATAGTAATTGATTATTATTAATTCTATAATTTTTTTATTAACATTTAAGAGTAAGTTTTGTAAAATTTTTTTTAACCCATTTGAGAATATTTTTTTATTAATTATTATTATATAAAAGATATGAAAGTAAATTATATATAATTTGTGATGATAAATGAATAATAATAAAATTTTTATAAGATAATATTAAGCGATTTGACTTATGATTTTACGGTTTAAAATTGATTTAATTTATAATCCAAATTACGAACAATGGTTTAAAAAATATTAATCTATAAATCGATTCACAATTTTTCAAACTGATCTAAATCACTAATTTTTAAGATTGGAATTGATTTGGATTAGATTGTTTTGATTTGAAAATATCCATCTTTAATCGTGGTTATACCTTTTTGTTTTCACAGTATTATGTTATTTTGAGAGGTGAACGGTCTTTTTTGTAATAACATTGCGTTTTTATCTGTATTTTTCATAATAAAAATATATTAGTTAGATATTTTATAAAATTTATTTTAAGAATAAATTATAATTTTTGAATCTTTAACTAAATGTGGTAAAACAATATTTTTATTATATTTTAGTTCAAAGTAATTATTTTATTAATATTAGTAAATATAATTTTTTAAAATATTATTTTAAAAACGTTATAGACTACATTAAACACTTATAAATTGTCGCCTTTTTGTCAACTATCGTGTTCTCAATTTGTTCATATATTTAATTTTCGCAATTAATTTACAAAATTGATTGCAAATTTTCAACAAAATCCATCAATAATGAATAATATATTCATAAAAACAAAATAATAAAATTAATATTTTTGTGATTATTTTTAAAAATAACATTTACTAAGTACTGCATTAAATATAACCCAATATCATGTATACTTTGAATCGAATCATATTATCAAGGCTACGCACATCATATGCATTAGTTTTTGTTAGGATAAGTTTGACCAACGATGGCAATGGATATAATTTTGGTACTGAAATTGTGCCTTGCTCCTCGTATGCATAATTAAGCTTCCATAACAATTAACATTGCCTCAGGAGGGACGAACTTTCTCATCAAGGAAACTTCTAAACTTTTAGTACAATTACAATTCATATTGTAGGCTAATTGTTCAATGAAAGATCATTGAATGAGTATTTTCAAAAAACAGATTAATTAAGACAAGAAAGAGGGAATTTTTTTTTTATGAAAACAGTTCCTGTTCCTCCATCTAGTCCTTCTTGATTGCAGCAGATCCTGCTTTCAGATTGAGGAAGATAGCCCTGAAATTTACAAACAGAGAGAATTAGAAACAAAGAATTCAAGCACAGTTAATTAAATTATATATTCAGATTGTTTTCTTATCCATGTAGCTGTCCTGTCTGTTCCTATGTTTCTTATCTGCTATGGATTTATTCCAGCAATATGTCTGTCATCGAATTACAAACAAAGAATTCCATCTTTGTAGGAATTTCAATCAGGGAAGCAAAGGAGAAGCTGAAGATTATATGGTAACGCACCAGCATGCACCAACCAAGGTGTGATACAATACACGAAATTGCTGAGGGACATACCGGAAGCCTACCCAAGCAACAGTTGGAGAAACCTGCAAGTTATATGCAGAACAACTTGATGCTACTCAATCTGAAATCTGCAGAATTGCTTTCTGTGGAAAAGATGGTCTGTTATTACATACCTTCCATGAAGTAAACTGAACAAAAGGGAAGTCCTTTTGAACTTTATTCTTGACTAAACTCCATGGTCTTCCTGCAATATCAGATACTAATTCATATCCAAATCGTTGATCATATGAAAAAGGAAATGTGTTATTTCCCATAATAAAAGTAATTTCATTCAAGATTTTAGGCATAGGCATTTTTACAACAGACAAATCTTTCTTTGTAAATCACTATATTTATAACAGAAACAACTCTAAAATGAAAACCGATTTGAAGGAAAGTGAGTACTTGACCAGAATGGTGACACCAAAAACAACAGGACAAGGATTACAAATTGAGAGGCTCTAATATCACAAAATAAGAAGGGCTTGCCTTTACAACTATGCAAAAAGTAAAACTTATTCAGTAGAGAGAAAACAAGGCAGAAATTATTCATAAATCTAATAGACTTCCAAAGTTGCAGAAGTTAGATAATGATATATCCAAGATGAGGCATAAAACACCAGGAAATTAAATCATATGTGTATGCATACCTTCAACCACCAATCCATAGTATGTCATGAACAGAAAGGTGCTCAAAGGCGAAAATACTAGTTGTTCCAACATAACCTATTAGATCAAACATTTTAAGCTTCAATTCTCAATAAAAAAAGAAACAGAAAAGTTTTGTGAATCGGCCATCAGAAGGAATTTGAATGTAAACAAGAGGGCACACCTTCTTTGCAACAGTTTTATTGTCCTTTCCCTTGAAAATGATATCCACGAACTTATTAAGAAAATGTCCCACTGGTCCTCCATATACAAAACCATAAAGCTGCAAAACCAATTCATATATTCAATATTGAACAATGGAATGTTATCATTGAAACTTAAAATTAAAAATATTATAGTGATTCAAAACATTAGACAATCTATTTGGTTTGACATAGTAACGATGGAACATATTAGAAACATAAGGGGTAATTGTTCTTGTTGTGGTTTTACTTAGCATAACAGTTAAATTTGTTTAGTAATCACCAATTTTTAATTGAGACCATTCACTTTTACACTTGAACGGTTTCATCCCACAACAGTTGTTGCTTCAAAACCACAGAAAATATGCCCGAAGTTATAAGACTTCAAATCTTGCTCTTTATTAGGCTAGTTGGGACTTGGCATAGAGAATTCTAGATTATTTTGATCTGCTCTGGATTAAGATGATGTAATCGTTAATAACTGATGTAGAATGAAACCACTTGCTATCAAGTACAGAATGAATGAATAAGTAATCAAGTTTAAATATCAAATCAAAGTAAAATTGGAATTTTGAAATTAAACTGAAACACAACATTTCACAACTTGTTCCATTAGTTGATTTAAAAAGGAAAAAAAGAAGTAGACAGAGAATAATTGCCAGATGCTTCTCATCTTTCAGCAGAAACTAATTGCAGTTGAAAATCCATACCGAAAGAAGAAGTAATCTTTTGAGTTGAATGTTCTTGATCCCAGAAATCCTCTGGGTAATTGCATCAACCAACCCAGATGTTACCCCAGATGTAATCGCCTGATAAACCAACAATAAGCTAATATTTATTTTTCACATCCTCGCAAATTTTCACAAAATGTATCGGGTAATGTGAACAAAATCTAAAGTTTTTATTCCTTTTTAAGAGAAAAAAAAAAAGAAGAAAAATCAGCAAGAAATGGCGCCAAAAAACCGAAACAGGATACTAGACTCCTTTCTGTTTGTGGTCCGTGGGCCTGAGGGGCTATACATCTTTGTAGATTAATTACATGTATCATATTATTTTATTTTTATCTAAAATTAGATATTAAACTAAGTATTTTTGAAATTAATAAAATTAATTAATTAATCTTTTCAAAATTTAAAATCAAACTTGTTTGAAGATGAGAATCTGATAAAAAAGAGAATGAAAGTACAGTGGACAATATATAATGAAAATGAATAACAAAAGAACCCATTTATGATCTAGATATACCTTTGTTCTTAGTGGGTGTAGTTGGAGCTGTATAAGGTATTTTCTCCAAGCTTCTTTAGCTATAGCAGACATGGTGAAAGGATAAGGCTACCACTCCGAAAACAAACCTACCTTCTTCAATCTCTTGTCCTTGTCCTCGTTCTTTAGTTTTTGCTATTTATTCACAAAATTCATTGCAATTTTTCAATAAAATTCAGCAATAATGTATTGTTATCATGAATGAATTATATATAATATATTCATAAACACAAAATAATCAAAACAAATATTTTAATCATAAAATCAATTATAAAACGGAACCTATGCAAGAACAAGATAAACAATTTCTATAATCTATTAATTAAAAATTTCAATCCTCCAGAGCTAACGGCTAAGTCTTGCGATGGTTGGCCATATTTTAGTGTTAAAATAATGTAGGACTAAGTTTAGGTGGATTCAAATGTATTTATAATTATTGCAAGTATTTTATTATAATTATTAATATCTTTGTTGAAAATTTTAACCTTTCGTTATATTTTTATGTAAGTTAAAAATTATAAAAAAAATTCAAAATTGCTTCAAAAAATAATTATAATTATAATAAAAGAGTTAAAAATAGTTCTAAGAATATATAGTATAATTTAATGTATACTTTGAATCTAATATGATATTCAAGGATAGGGTACATGTACATCATACATCTATATTTTGTTTGGATTACATTTTCAGCAGCCATCATAAAACAAAATCTTTACATTTCAGTTTGATTGGCTCTGTGTTATCAGATACATATCCAGAATCATAGCCTATAGACCTAGTCATATTTCTTCATTAGCAGACTACAAATTATTCAAAAACATGTTTGGTTGTGTGTTTTGTAAAATTATTCGGAAAGAAAGTTAGAAAAACCCACCAGCATGATGAAACCAAGGTGTAAAACAATTCACGAAATTGCTGAAGTACATACTAGAAGGCCAACCAACCAACAATTGGGGCCAAACCTGCAAATCATATGCTTAACTTAGGTTACCAAATCGATGTCCCTCTCAGGAATTGATTCGAGTAAGAAAAGTTGGTCTGTTATTTCATACCTTCCATAAAGTAAACTGAACGGAAGGAAAGTCCTTTCGAATTTTGTTCTTGACTAAATTCCATGGTCTTCCCGCAATACCAGACAATAATTTATATCCAAATAATTGATTGATTGATGCAACGTAGTAATGTGCTCTTTCCCGGGATGAGAGAACAAGTTCATTCAACTTGATAGGGCATAGGCATTTTTACGAGATGCATTCATAGGTCATATATGGATCAGTTGGGCTTCTAAACAATGGACATGAACATTTGTATCAAAGCAATACCATTGAGTGCTATAAACAGATCTAAAATTTGGTATGTAACTTTGATATGCCAATAACAACGGTTAAATCATACAAACACAACTTTTTTTTTCTTCATATAGAAAACAATTGACGTTTGACAATGCATATCCATTGACACTGGTGCAGATATCCATGAAAAATTGAAATCAGAGACTTTACATTGGATCAAAAAGAGATTGCTAGCAGGAATTGAGTAAACTCAGGTGTTCTATAGATATAACTCCAATCATTTGATCACCAATCGTGCCTTGGAAATTAAACACCATATATTTAGTTCTAACAACACTAGAGACAGAACCAATATCAACAAAAGCGAAAACAGAACGAAAGTAGCCCCCGATAATTAAACCAGAAAGAGAAAGATTACAACTTGAAATGCTTTAAGTTCACAAAGAAAGAAGCGCAGTCCCTATGAAGTTTGAATAGGGCAAGAGAAGAAATTCGAATGTAAACAAAAATACATACCATCTTTGCAAAAGTTTTACTGTTTTTACCCATCACTAGCCCAAGGGAAGAGGATGCCCAACCTATGTATAAAGAGTGTTAGTGCGATGGCGAACAAATTTTTGTATTCAATAGATTACATTTAACGGTTGATGATAAAGTTATTAAGAAATTCAAATTTTGGTAAATGAATCCTAACTTGTCCTAGGTTGATAAAGTTGGTCATTGTTTGCATGATTTCAGCTTAATCAAAACATGTTTGTTTATGTAATAAATCAACACCATATTTTGATGGTTTACTATAAGATAAGGAAAAAAAAATCTGAAAGAGCAATAACTCATATTTTACTATTTCATATTTCATTTGTTTTGAAAGAAACTACTTCAGACCTCACATAGTTAAAAACACAAACAGCCAAATTTAACTATTTGACTTGCTTTAACTAATGTTCTAGTTTGTTCATCATAAAGTTCATAACATTCTCAATATTCTATTAAAAATTTATATATACAAAGAATTAAAACTATTTAAATTAATTTTAGAAGAATAAATAATAATATTTAAATTAATTTCACATAAATAAATAATAAAATTAATAGTTATTGAATTATTAACTAAGACTATTTTTTTTATTAATTTATACGCTCAAATGTTTTTTTTTTAAAAGCATAGTTTAATAACATAGTTTATGGTTTGATTTTTATGTTTTCAATAAATAAAAATGTTGATGTATAAAATCTCCAACGATTTTTGTATGTCAAATAATAGATTTTATAACGACGATGTTATGGTAGTTAAAGGTTAATGGTGTAATAGTTAAATGCTTATTTTGTAATTAAACTTGGATTTTGACCAAAATGTCTAAGCACCCTTTTTTTAGAATCATGTTAAAACCTAGTTTTTCTTATAAAAGATCAGTGGCGGAGCTACGTTTGTGGTGAGGGGGGCCATGGCCCCCCCCCAAATTTTTTATTAATAAAGTAAATATTTTTTTTAGATCCTTTTTAAAATAAAAAAAAAATTATTTTGGCCCCCCTCAATTTATAACCCTGGCTCCGCCCCTGTAAAAGATGATGGTTTTTTATATATTATTAGGTAGTCAACCCGAGAGATTTATTAGGTTCCTCCTTAACATGTAGTTATGTTATTTTCTTGTGAAAGATTTTAGAAAAAATATGACTATCCATAATTATCTCCAATAAAAGCTCTTTAATTTTCAGTAAAAATTTATTTTTAATAAAAACTATACTCTGTATAGGCTTGTCATGAAGAACATGGGCTTTATATGGAGTGTATAAGACTTAGTATTGAGTAAGAGAGCTTTGCACATGACACATAAAATTTGACATTGAGTAAAAGAGCTCTGTATCATCGAGCAAATGAGCTCAACATCATAAAACTATATTTGTAGCTTTGTAAATCAATATTTATAGCTTCACAACTAAAATCGATATTTGTAGCTTTACAATTGTAATAGATATTTATATCTTCGCAATTGAAATAGATATTTTAGATTCATAATTGAAATCGATCTTTATAGCTTCGCAACTGAAATAGATATTTATAACTCTGCAGTTGAAAATCAACGTAGTTTTATCTGAAAAATATAGATAGTGTATGTAGCACTTTTTTATAAAATAATATTTATAATTTTGTAATTGAAAATCAACGTAGCATTACCTAGAAAATATAGATAGTGCATGTAGCACTTCCTTATAAAATAATATTTGTAGTTAAGGAGATAAAAATACAACAAAATAGACATAATATTACAATAAATAATATGAAATTTTATGTTTATTGACCTCATTCCCAAGAATGAAAAATTTTGGGGGCTGGTATCTCTACGAATGACCTCCTAATCTTTCTTCTTAGAACTTAATTTATGCTTTTATTAGATGATTTTCTTATCTTTTGGATTATATGAATCAAGTTTGGATGACCTCACTTGAATGAGCAGATCTGGATGACCTCATTTGGATAACTAAGTTTGGACGACCTCATTTAGATCATCAGAATTAGGGTCTGTTTAGATGAAAAGATCTCTTAAGATAAGGTCTTAGGGTCGAATCAGGTAGATAAGACAATGAGATCATTTTTGGATGAGAAGAAACCTTAGGATGAGATGATGAAATCATCTTGGCATGAAACCTGGTCGAATAAGACTTTATAGTTGGGTGAGACGTTCGGATAAGATGATGAGATCACGTTGGGATGAAATCTCATTGGATGAGACCTCGGGATGAGATGATAAGACCGTTTTGGATGAGACGATGAGATATTTGGAATGAGACCTCGTCGAATGAGACCTCATGATAAGATGATGAGACCATATTGGGATGAAACCTTGACAGATGAGACATTATAGTTAGATGAGACCTTGGGATAAGATCTTGGAGTCAGATGAGACAGATGAGACCATCTTGGGATGAGACCTCTTCGGATAAGATAGATGAGATCTTTTTGGGATGAGATTTTGGAGTCAGATAAGACGGATGAGACTACCTTAGTATGAGATGATGAGACTACCTTAGTATGAGATGATGAGAATATCTTGAGATAAAATCTCATCATATGAGACCTTGTAGTTAGATAAGACCCTAAGATGAGATGTTGGATTCGGATGAGATCACCTCAAGTTAGGTAAGATCTTAGATCGGATGAGATTACCTTAACTCGGGGTGGATGAAATCACCTCGAAGTCGATGAGATTATCTTGGGTCGGATAATATCTTTAAAATGAAAGCTACTATTTATAGACCAAATCTGGAGATAAAAACTAAAAAACTCCATCTCCACCATTTAAATCTAAAACATAATTTCACAATTATTTAGACCAAATTTTGGTATAATCCAATAGTTAACGAATCAATTTCTATATTTTGATGAAAATTAAATAGAGTAAAAGAAAATCTACAACTTCATACGTTTATAGGTTATTATTCATGAACCAAAATTGAAGGTAAAGCTAAAAAATCCCATCTTCACCATTTAGATTATAAAACAAGATTTTAAAAATATTCATGCCAAATTTTATAATGATATAACAGTTAACAAATCTATTTTTGAGTTTTGATAAAAATTGGACAAATTGAAAAAAATATTAAATTTTCACATGTTTGTAAGTTATTGTTCACGAACCAATATGAAATTATAAACCACAAAATTCTATCTCTACCATTCAGACTGTAAAATAAGATCTCAAAAACATTTAGACCAAATTTTAATTTGATCTAATAGTTACTAAATTTGTATTAACATTTTAATAAAAACTAGATAAAGTAGAAAATTTGTATTTTCTCTCTCTCTCTCTTTTCTTTCTTTTTTTGTTTCTTTACTTACTATCATGCTATCTTTCTGGATTTTGTTGGAAAATAAATTTTTGTAAGCGATTCTCACAAACGATACCAAATATTGATGCACAAAATTTTTAGCAATTTTTGTATACTAAATAATGAATCTTATGACGATAATGATATAATAATTGAAGGTTAATAGTGTCATAGTTAAAGACTTTTTTTATGACTGAACTTAGATTTTAATCAAGCTATTTATGTACCTCTTTTTTGGGGATTAAGTTAAAACATAATTTGTCTTATGAAAGATGATGATTTTTATATATTATTGGGTGCAGGGGCGGAGCCAACATAATAACGAGGGGTTCATGCCCTCCCCCCCCCCCCCAATTTTGAAAATTCGTAAAATTTTAAATTAATAAATAAAATATTTTTTTTAAGTTCTCTTTTAAAATGAATAAAATTTTATTTTGACCTTCTTTAATTTAGATTTTTGACTCCGTTACTGATTGGGTGGTTAATCTTAGAGATTTATGAGATCCCTCCTTAATACATGATTATGTTATTTTCTTACGAGAGATTTTTGTACACTAAATAATAAATCTTACAACGAAGATAATATGATGGTTAAATGTTAATGATGTGATGGCTGAAACTTTTTTTTTTGTGATTAAAATTTGATTTTGTTCATATTAGCTATGTACTTTTTTTTTAAATCAACTCAAAACATAATTTTTTTTTTTTAAAGATGATGATTATTATATATTATTAGGTGATCAATCTTAAAGATTTATGAGGTCTCACTTTAATACGTGATCACGTTATTTTCTTATAAAGAATTTTAAAAAAAATATAATTCCCTATAATTATCTCTAACAAAAAATAAAATATGAGTATCTGATAAATTATTGACTCTGGTTTCTAAATTTTATATTTTAAACAATAAATTAAGATATTAATATATCAATGCATGAAACCCTTCAATCATGGTCTGTGGGTTTTAGTTTGAAGGATGAAACAAATGTCTAACAGATAAAAAATAAACACTCTATTTTATTAATTAAAAAATATTAAAAAATTCAAATTTGTAAGGGCATTTAATTTCCCTGTGGCACCTGCACAAGCTACAAATGCCGCCCCTGCACCAATTAACAGCAGCGGTCATATGTGTTTTTGATTATATAAAATAAGGAAATTATCGTAACTGACCATATTTTAGGATTTATTTGGAAATTAATTACGTTAGAAATATTATTTTAAATTTAATCAAAGATTCAATTTCTAGATAAATTTACTCGCATGATGATTAGCTCTAAAACAAAACTTCAAACCTTCGTTCATTATTTAAACCATTCTAAAATCGAAAATAAAAACAAACAGAGACAAAGTAAAGTCATGTTTTATTACTGACTTTTGTTCACACAACTTTTAAGGGCACGGGTGGATGAAAAGTTGTAATAACTGTTTATTTATGGAGGTGATTTAAAAAACTCGGTGAGTGTTTTTTCAAAAAAATTTTGAATTTTTGTTAAATGAGTATGCAAATGTATTTTTAAGGGTTATGATTTATTGAATAAAGACATATTCGACGGTTGTATTTATGTTGAACCCATGTTATATCCGAATTCATAGGATGAATTTTTTACAAGAATTTGGATAGTTAAAAAATTTTAATCAATATTTAGATAGTCAAAAAATTTTAATTAATATTTGTATTGTAATGTTGAATGGTATTTTTTTACTGTATCTATCTATCTATCTATCTATCTATCTATCTATCTATATATGTTGAAAATAAAGATTAATTGAAATATAAAAAAATAGTTGTGTTGGTTGTTAATTAGGATAGAATTATCTAAAAATAAACCGGCAAACTTATTACAATACATTTAACCAACGTACTGTATGTAGTGTGAAAAAGGGGGAATGACAAATACCCCCTTCAGGTTTGTCAAAAAATTAATCTCCCCCCTCTTTGAATGGTGACAAAATCCAGGTCATTGATTATAAAAAATGAACGATTGAGATTTTACCATCATTCAAAGAGGGGGAAGATTGGTTTTTAGGCAAACCTGAGGGGGTATTTGTCAATCCCCCGTGTGAAAAATGAACGACGCTCAAATGTGAGCATTGTTCATAGTCGTACGATATAGATGTTCATTGTGCTGTGCTGGACAATAATGTTCTGCTTCCCTTGAATTGGTATACTGATATTTTGTTGGCATAACATGAAATGTATCATTTACTTGATTGGTTCTGTTAGAAGACATAAACGGAGTGTATATATGTGTTTGAAAGTGTATGTTCTATTCCATTTATTCGCTCTATTGGACAATAACCCCTCGTTCATGCCAAACTATTCTTGATAAAAGCTTTAAAATATGATTTACTCGTAAAATCAGTCGGTACAAATAGTGCAATGTACTTTTGCATAGACTTTATGTAATTTATTCTCTTCTAACGATAAATTCGGCATTATTTATTTGAAAGAAGTGTATAACATCTACATAAACTGTTGATATGTGATTGTCCTTTTCACGCATGTACCTTTAATCCCACCATCCACGTATGGCTCAACCCCATTTACTATCTTTTCTTAGAAAGTTGTAAAACGGACGCACGGTTCGTGAGCCAATCCGTTAACTCATCATTTAAATAAATTAAGATAAAACAATTAATTCATTTAATTCATATATTAATTTAATTTAATTTATTTAATTCATA
>JAVXUL010000010.1:7772325-7796512 GCA_035590515.1 Trichilia minutiflora | reverse complement strand
ATGGTCCACCTATGCAGCCTCCACTCACCTAGGTGACCTCTCTCCCAGGTCAACCCTAGGCTACCACTATACACTCATCTGGGGGTCCACATCCCAGTGAATATCTCCCCAGGCTACCACCCTATAGCTACAGTAAATCGACACACAAGGTCGTTATCACCAATGCACATAATCACAAATCTTGACCCTCAGGCCATATCATCATCATAAACATAAAATGTGACTCATTGGCCAAAATATCACATAACAAGTACATAGCTGGCCCACTGGCCATATCATCATATAAAACAGGTATATAAATCAAATTATTTTGAAATTAATATAAAATCATATAATAAACTTTAATAAGCAAAAACATTTATATTATCTTAGCATTTCATCGCATGTATATAAAACATGATTTAAATAAATTAATAAAACCGAAAAGAGTCCACTCACAGTGTAGGGAGGGTACACACTCCCTAATTTCCCTCGTTCCTCTGCGAGTCACGCGAGTATCATGATCTCGAACCATCGCCTAATCACACACATAACACAATATCAATACACATCCCAATATATAAAAGTTCTAATATGTGCAATGCATACTAATCCGGGTTACTAATATTCGGACCATTACGCGTATCCGTCTAAACTCCTCGTTAAACCTCTAATTATCTAATTAATATCGACAAGGGCCCATATTACAATTAAACCAATTTATTATGGTTAACATTCGTGATTTTGACTTGTGGGCCCCATCCAATCACCGGAACAGTAACCGAAGTTACTGTTTACATTTACCCCAAATCCCTAAAATTATATTTCTAGCTTTCTACGACTTCTATGACTCTTCTACAACCCATATTACGCATAAAATCTAAGATTAAAGTGATAAATATAAGAAAATAGATACGAAAACCCATATGAATCAAAATGTCTAAAACGATGAAATGAGTACACAGAAGAGTTAGAATCGAAGCTACGAACCTTGTGGTATGGTTGGTTTACTTCGATTTTGCCTCTAACTCGAAAAGCCCCAAATTCTCTCAAGAACCCTAGTTCCTCTTATGCGCAAATCCACGTTTCTACCACTAAATCGACGCTCTCAACGTGTTAGACACGAGGAATGCAGCTTGTAGGCAAAGAGAAATCGAGGTTTCGACAAAATATGGCAAAATGTTGAGAGGGAGGCAAAGAGAACGTGAGAGGAGAAGAGGAGAAGAGAAAAGAGAAAAGATGGAGAGAAAACCCTAAAAATTCGGCCCCCTAACCCTTATTTATAGAAAATGGATGAAATTACTATTTTGTCCTTAAGTTTTCTTAAGGAGGAAGCTTCTAGAAGAGGGTAAAATCATCAATTCACGTCGATTCGATTGAACAAATCGAAGATTCGTTCGATCGAACCACCCCCTTCGATCAAATGAATAGCAATTCATTCGAATAACTCCCTTAGCGTCTACAGAAGTCAGAGAGCTTGTAAATTGTTAGTCGAATGACACGATGTTCGATCGAACGAATTCACATTTTGATCGAACGAATCTCCCCATTCATTCGAACGAATCTAAAGCCACAAATTTTCAGAGAGGTCTCAAAATTTTGATCGAACGAACCAACCATTTCGATCGATCGAACCCACCAAAAATTCGAATGCTCGCTTAAATATTCCCCACGAGCACATGGAATATGAAATGAATGTAGATGTGTGAACTGGAGAGGTAGGAAATGACAAATATACCCTCAGTGTAAAATACGGAGTGTTACAAATATCATCTTATAATATTCACTAGAGATATTCAGTGTGCTTACTATATGATATCGATGTCTAGTCGATACTACGTTCATAAAGAACAATTTAGATAATTAAATTATCTAAGGGATTCATATGCATACTCAATCATTAGTATTATTAGAAAAGAAAGTAGTTTATATATATGAATAAGAAATATTTTCTTTATTAATAATATATATATTATACAATAATTCAATACAAAATATCTAAAATCGATAACACGAATAGTTTTTAGGGTATATAATACTAACAAATCTCATCCAGACCATCACTCATATGCATATATGAATAACATATAATTAAAGCAGCTTTATTATATAGGATGTGACTAGTCTTGTACTTATACACTATATAAATTATGTGCAGTTATACATAATCTAATTGTGATGTCTCGGGTCAGAAGATTATATCGTATACTAGTATAATATTATGATAAATCATTGACTATATGCTTATTATGTGATTTATCATTTTTTGTCACATTCAAAAGTAGTTCTTTAACTATTAATTCATACTAATACCCTTGTGACATAACTCTCATTATCACCTGCACTAATATCATCTCATAATATTTATAGATGGTATTTACTATGCCTACTTTGCAATATTTCTACCCAATCAATACGATATTCGTAGGGAATAATTTTGATAATTTCATTTAATTCTCAAATGAGTTATTGATAATTCACGTACTTACTTTACTTTATTGTATGAAGTGATAAAAGAAGTAGCACACATATGTGAATAAAGAATATTTTGTTTTATTTATTAATAAAAATAATATATTATCTTTGTGACATAACTCTCGTTATCACCTATACTAATATCATCTCATGATATTTATAGATGACATTCACTATACTTACTTTGCAATATTTCTACCCAATCAATACAATGTCCAAACGATTTTGATAATTTCATTTAATTCTCAAATGAATTATTTGATAATTCACATACTTATTTTACTTTATTGTATGAAGTATGCATATGTAAATAAAGAATATTTTATTTTATTTATTAATAAATATAATATAAGATTATAGGCCTTGAAACAGATAATATAAATAGTTTTTTGAACATACACTATTATAAATTTATGTTTTTACTTTTTTTTGTACTTTATTTTGTTTTATTTTGAATTTAAGAACAAGTTTGTAATTATACTGAACTTTGATTCTTGGTATAAATATGGCTCATATTGTAGTGTTTGTAATTCTGAACTTTTGAACATTGAACAATTGAAATTAAAATTCCTCCAATTTTAGGATTCATAATTTTGTTTAATGGATGTTAAGTCTCAGGTTTGATTGTTGATTAATTCCTATTTCAAATACGTTTTTACTCTATCAAATGGTTCGTGAGCAATTTTTAATTATATTTTCTCATTATACACATGACCTTTGTAATGTATGAGCAGACTATTTTATGTCTTTGTGGTTCCTAGCATTCAAAAATGAGCATTAAAATTGGCTGTTGATCCTTTATTCTTGAGACAAAGCCACCAACCCTTTCCACTGCATTTCTCCGCTCCTAATTTCGAAAAGGCTAATAAAAGAATGATGAAGAACTTAATAATATTGTTTTCCATTAATAGACATATCTACATGCACCAACTTATCTCAATTCTAATATAAGAGATGATGACGATCGTGTCATGGCCACGTATTGATTACATCAACCTGTTAAATTTTCGGTTCGGTATATATGCCACTGAATACGAAGCTACAATGCATACCACTTAATATACATACCATTCAGAGAGTGTATTATTTATTTGGAAGCCCGTTTAAGAGGATCCCCTATGGACTACGCAGTTCATTCACAAACAGAATTTGCTTTGTTATCTTAGTCATATCTGATACCTGCATTCCGCATTGCGTTGACTGCCCAACAAAATTTAGTTGGTACTTTATTTTGGAGGTCAATAATTTATCGACATTAATTATAACCTGTATATTTGTGATTTCATTTTCTTATAGTGCTTACACTGTGAAGAAGTTGAGTCTTTGATGGGATTTCAAACATGGTGTTATCGAAGAAAAGACTTGTTACTTCATAAATAAATTTTCATCTGACGTCACTACACTACTCGATCTCACTTCGAATTATTGGTTGAACATTCCATGTAGATTAATCATGAACCAATATACAGAGATTGTCCCTATTGAGATTTGATGAAATGAAGTGTTTCGTGCTTGGTGTAAACTTGGGATTAGGTCTTGAAAGCTTTGTGTCTCGATCGACCCACCAAAAGAAATAGTCAAATTGCAGTGTTACTTCGCACCATTAATTTTTTTGCTTTTTATTTCTTCATTTAATTTCTAAATCCATTGGTTGTGTAATGATTTAAAAAGTTTCCACTAATGTATATAAATGTCGTAATACATTGTAATGAATTTGAAGGTTTCCCACTTGATACCTTACAATTATTTCTTTCCCTTTTCCCTGATTGGTTGTACCTTCATGAAGATGATGAATTTATTTAATACTGATGACATCAACAAGAACAAGGTATAGTTCTCCATTTCTGGACAATGAACGACCACAATTTAAATATTATATCAGTTGCTCCATTTTTCTTACGAGTCATCATTGTGATTGATTTGCAACTAGTAATATATGGAATGCGTGGTGAATTAAGAATAATTTGGCTTTGGAGTTGAAAGATGAAACCAGATTTTGTGTTCGTATTCATATTGCTATATTAGACACCTTCTAGGAGATCCTAGTGAATGCAATAGCAGCAAGTGTAAATAACAGAAAGCAAATTAAAGGATCAAACGAAGAGAATAACATGAGATTCTGCAAGTACCACATCCGACAGACATATATTTTAGTTGTGGATTGAATGTGTCTCCATGATGCTTGGGACAAGTTGACTGATTAATATACGAAATTTATGGGTCTCAACTCTCAAGTACAGGAATATGCATGCCTGAGAGACGCCAAAGAAGACTTCAGATATGGTGGATTAATATCAAGGTCTTTATCAAATTGAAAAGAAGATAAATGTGTCTTTTGGTCAATAGATTTAAGCACTCAAATTGGGAAGAATACATTTATTTTTACTTTTACTTTTAAGAGATATAGTAAAAACTGTGTGCTTCTATGACCAGCGTAGGATCTTGTCCAGACTGGGTATGGCAAGTAGCAACTTTTACAGTAGGAATCTCCCTCTTCTTTTATCTTTCCTTATTTTCGAATCCTCGTTCTCTGCTTTAATTGGTGCATTATTGGGGTGAAAATACGTTGTTTGGCTGCTAAGTTCATAGCAAATTAGCATGTGAAATGCAAGCTAGCTACAGACTCATGGAAATCGCTTTCAAGATGCAAAGGAAGTAATGGGGTCCTTAATGAATTAATTTGCAGTGACTTTAATATGAATGACCTTAAAAGTAAAATTTGTCTTTATTGCCGACATTTAGCTAGCTAATAACTTTGCCTTAACGGTTAAAATTATTTGCAAAAGTTGTGGTTTCTCTTTCTCTAGATAATATTATGTCTAATCCATATTATGATTTCTTAATGAGATTACAAACTATTAAACCTTAATGTTATTACTAAATAAAAAAGTAGTTTCATATATCATACGTACTTAACATAACTAATAATAATATTAGTAAATTGTTTTTATAAATTAAATTGATAATTAAAAAACATTTTCTCAAGTGAAAGTACTGTATTAGACTATTCGCCAGCTAGTAGTACAGCGGCATGTTTCTTCCAAAATAAAAACAGATTTATATATATTGATCTCTTTTGAACTGACCAACAAGGATTTTCATTTTTTCATATGTAGCTTTTTCATTTGCTAACCTTAATGAATACATACATATATGGCCGTCGGCATTTAGGGTTTGCTCTCACAAAAATTTCTGGCCCCGTTTTTCATGTTTTATTTATCCGTTGCTTTTTGCTTTGCTGCTTTTTCAACGAAAAATTCTTTATTTACGTTGGTCAATAACATGCGAATTAATAAAATTAAATAGTGCAAACTGAATCAATAAATGAAACTATTATTATTATTAAGACTTATTTATATTGATGTTAATCCCTTATTTAAAAGTTTAAATTTTAAGATTGAATAATATCCAAAGTTTAAGTTTTGGTCTGTCATATTAATTGCAGTAAAAGATTGCTTTTAATAGATCCACAGGAGAGGAGGGACTGCATTAAAATTAAAAAAAAAGGTTAATCTATTTTTGGAGAAAAAGATAAAGGACTGGACTGCATTAATTTTAAAATTAATTATTTAATAACTTAAATCTTTTAAATCAAATTCAGATGACAAATTTTAACTCAAATAGTTGTGCTAACTACACCTACATTCCTGTCTAACTTTCTCTTTACACTAAGATAAGATATGGCCATAAGTTAAATTTATTTTGGTTACGGCACTATACTTTATAACCTTTCTTTGTCCGCTGGTAGTCATACTCAACAAAGCTTTGTCTCCATCCAGTTTCAATAATAGAGAATTAAGATAAAAGCCAAGTAAAATCATGTAAAATCCTTTGCAACATGTACTGCATTTTTCTATCACTTCCACTATAGAAACCTTCTATCATTTGCAATGGGACTTAATTGTGGCCAAAGATTTTCCACTAACAAAGACCCCTAGCATATCAATGTAGATCAATTCGAGTATAAAGTGTGTGCGTGTATTCTTTAATTACTGCAACAAAATGGAAACAATAATTAACTTAATACACAATTGAGTTATCATATCTTTGATCCCACTATAACTTGTTGACAGTATGATTGAATATTACGTTTGTAATTGTGATAGGAAGAGCAGGCAATAGAAAAATGATTTTTCCTGTACCATACCAGCTTAAAGGACTACTTATTGGATCCCCAACCCCGAAGGGTGAAACAAAATGGAACCTTATGTGAAAAGTGTTAAACTTTGCAATCTAGTGCAGCATTTAATGGTCAAATATTATTATCATTATTTTCTTCCGAAAATAATACGTGTAATAGATAAAATATATACTTTCTATACCACAATAAATCTGTTGTCTTGACATAATTTAGATAAAGACACAAACCTTCCATATAGAAGGCATGCTACTCGTTTCCAAAAAAGAAAAGCAAATAAAACAAAAGATATAATTTTATAGCTCTATTCATAATTGATCTAATTTTTGGTTGGTGTGATCGGCTGAGACTGCTTGTCATGTGATAATCACAAAGGCTGGTGGACGATTCTCTTCATCAAACATTATTTATTCCTAGATGTTAATCTTGTTAATTTTAATTTAGTTTTCTTAACTGGCTTGAGTGAATTGATAAGCAAAGCTAATTAATTAAGTTGAAATAGTTGACATTTTGATTAATTGATTGTATGACTAAGGCGTCATATTGTTGACTTCAGATACACTCTATCTAGAATATTAATCTGATAATGCAGTTCCAAAATTCTTAGTAAGTACTCTATCTAAACTGTATATATTATTGATTTCTTAATGAAGTTGGATTAACATGAATGAATGAAAATTCAAATTATATATATAATTTATAGGAAAAGACGTCGAAAGAGAATATATTCCTAGTACTCGATCAATTCCTCATATATTAATTACATTTTTCAACGAAGTGGATTAACATTAATGTATGAAGAATTCGTTGCTTTCACAAATAATAAACGTATAAGATTTTGCAACTTGTGTACAATATCTAGTACAAATTATAGCTACGACATCTAACCCACTTCCTCACACCGAATTCAAACAAAAATAAAATCACATGCGCGCTTGCGTTTACATGTTTCTCTTGTTGTCAACCAGAGAAAACTAAAGACGCAATTTGACATCCACCACAAAATGTTCATGCAGACTTTTAGGGTATATTAAAGCAATAATGGATTACACACCATTAAGTGAAAGCATTTTTTTTTCTAAGACAATACTTAAAATATGTTAAACATTAAAGTAATCACGAAATGGAAATATGATCGAGTAAGAAGCTAGAATAAGACACTATCTTATAATAAAGAAGAAGCAAAAATGTCAGATATGAGTAGTAGTGGGATGTGCATTTACTTCATATTTATTTGTGTTGAAAAAAAGTACACCTGATATGAAAGGTGACTGCTATTCTACAAAATTCCATATTGTTATCTCCTTCTTTGGTGGAAAGTGAATGCTAATTCGTAGCTCGAAGAAAGACGATATATAGTTTTTGCAGGTTAGTTGGTGAAGGTGTTAACTGCATGTAATATACCTCAGCTCTTATGTCAAGAACTTCTCATTTCAGATTTTTTTTCCTTTTAAATAATAAAGGAGACAAGATTTAAAATTTTAATTTGTGGTCATTAAATGAAAAAATATAAAAAATTAATCTCTACCATATGTATATCATCATTAATAAATATGTATAGCTCAAATTGTCTTAATGCGCCATTAACTTTTTCTTGCAACCCCATTTTCTTTTTAAAAGAAAAAGTATAAGAAAACTTCTTTTCAATTAGAATAGTTATTTTGGGTTCAGTTCAACGAATCAGCAACATTAATCAATCAAGAACAAACTTCAGAGTAAACAAAACAAAATGTGGATAATGAATGGATTCCCATTTTGACTTTACTAAATTTTCAATTTAAAACCTCATATAAATTTATTACATCAAGTTTAGTAATGTTTGAGACAGTTAAATTGAAAAATGACCAAATTTTAGAAAATGTGAACATAATAATAATTAAAAAAATAAAAAAAGTTACGAATGGTGGAGAAAGCATTATGGACACTTCCGAAAAATGTGTTGAAAATTAATGACATCGTATGCAAAGTTTGTGATGCGAGTACCCCAAGAAAATGGTTGCACCTAATCGAAGTTGTAAAATATTATATGTAATTAATTACTATAATATATTTATACAAGGTAAATTTAATCCATAAAATTAATTATATATCCAAAATTATCATAGAAAAGAAAGGAGTAAATTATTATTTTAATTCGATTCTTGGTCTAATATATTTTTCGAAAAATTATTCAACATCTCCTTGCTTTTTAATTTCGTCCTTCTAAATTATAAGATTAAGTTTCGTTTAATTTAATTTTAACTTTTTAAATATAAAAATATAGAATAATTTTTAAAAAAATATGAAAATAATAAAATATTAGATCAAAATACAATAAAAGAAATGATTTATACGAAGAAAAGAGGCTAATCCTTTTCCAAGCTTAGAGGGGTGAAGCAGAAATTTTATCAAATGGAATGATTGACATATAATAATTTAGATTCATGATACATAAGTACATTCCAGTTGGATTTTTTGTCTCCAACTTGAGCCCAAGAGGCAATTTTATGATCCTATACATAAATTGTCCCTTAACATTAATAATACATAGCATCATAAAACGTTCTTGACTCAGACGACTCCTCTTTTAAGTCCCACCTTTACACTAGGAAACACTTGTGTTCTTCGCACCAGACTCTTCGAATACCCCAAGAGTTGTTTTCGTTTTTATATTCTTTTTCTGAGATGAAAAGAGAACAAAAAAAATTTTATTAATCTCCCCTCATATTTAATTTAGTTCGGTATTATGTGTTTATAACTTTGTGTTTATGCTTAATTTTAAAAATATAACAATCAAAGTATTTAATAAATACATATTTTCATATTATTACAATTGATATTTACAAATGATTCGTTCGCTTATACTTGACAACTAAATATTTATTGGACAACAATAATATATTAAAAATAAAAATAAATTAATTCCATAATACTCAATATATATTTTTAATTTTGTCTGTAACATTTTTCTATAAAATTTGTTAGAATATGTCCACTTAACATAGAAATTTTATCCTAATTTGTCTTGTTATCCTTTATTTTTGTTAATATAATTTTGCTTTTAAATGCATTAACAAATAATTTTGCTTTTAAGTGCATAATTTATTAAATTATTATTTGATGAAAAGTCCCCCGTGCCACCACCACCCCTCTACAAAATCCCACTAAGCAAGCGGTATAATTGTGAGTGCTAATATTTTTGTTCGTGTGGGAACACAGAGAGAAAAAGGTCAATTGTTGCAAACGTCATACGCAATCAAATGAAAAAGTATTGGCCGAACTTTCGTTAATTTTCATCGCCAAACCCAACCACTAAAACTCGTGATATTGCCTTCTATTAACTCACTGTACAAACAAGATGCAAACAGTCTTTCGATGTTTAAGTTATATTAATGAAAGCCTCCGCATGGTTGGCATGCAATTTCAGTTTCGTTCTCAGTGCAGATTCTAGTGAAGAATCTATACACGTGGCTCCACCCACCCAAAAATGATCCCCACTAATAGACTGTAATGTTTTGATACCTCATATTAATTATTAATTATGTAATTTAAATATATAAATTAATGAGAGAATATTATAAAATTATTATATATTTTATATTTTTATTAAAATAACTAAAAATTTAATAAAATAAAAAAATTATATAAGGTATCTGGCAACTATATAACACTGACATTCGGTCTGAATAAAAAAAATTTATTTTAGTATTATTGTTATTAATTTATTATTAAAATCCTAATGCTAAGTTGTTATTAATTTATTAATTACTCCACGTGGCTGCCAATATGCTAACTACGGCTTCTTTCTTTCAACCTAATGATGAGAACCGCTCGTAAATAACCTTTATTGTGTGCTAAATTAGCCAAAAGGAAATATTAGGTTTTGTTGATAACACCTTTTAAAAAAAACATTTTTCCTCGTTTAAAAATTTAAAGGATTAGGCAATGAAAAACACGATGCTATATTCAAACGATAATTTTTTAATAATACAAAATTTCTTCTTCAAAAGCTAATATTAAATTATTTTACATATGTATGGCATAATTTTTATTTTTTCCATTATTAAAAAACTCTGCAATTGTAGAGCCTTAAAAGAATGATTCTCATATTTAGCAGAAGAATTTAATGAATTTACGAAGATTAACTAATTGGCATACAATTTAAAGTACCAAGTTGGGTTTGATACAACTACTGTGTTTTTATTTAATTTTAACAACTTTTTTTTTTCATTTTCACCTTAAATCTGTTTTTTTTTTCATCCAACGTCACGATGAAACCCCGTTAAACAAGAAATTTGTGTGAAATTATCTAGTATTGATTTAGATAATGCAACAATATATATTGTGATTCGCCAGTTTTCCTGTCTAGATTCAGATTCCAAACAGTACTTACTATATTTATGCCCTTTATTTTCCGATTCAAGGTAGAATAACTAGTACCAATATACCATATTCCAGCCACTTTTAATTTCTTCATTGTTTATGGCAAAGAAAGCCCACTTACATACAATGAATTGCTAAGTTTACTGTTAATTTTTTGCTGTAAATTGTGGATGATGAGCTAGCAATGCAGAAGTAGCGATAATGGGGACCGCCCAAGACGTGCATGAGGTTCCAACTTAATAAAACTTAATTAATTTTTAGCATATGTTGAAAGTGCTTTTCTCAATCCACCTTAATTCATTTGGTCTGGAGGGAGAAAAGAAAAGTCTCTTTTGTTTCAAAAAAAAAAAAAAAGAGAAACTAGAATTTTATATTTTTATTGGTTATTTTAGTGAATTAGTTACTTAATTAATTATTTAGACTAATAACATTCTAACAGCTCGACCCATAATCCTCTCGCTAATAATCCCTCAACACAAATCTCTTTAATCCAGTGATCAGATTACTTGTGAAGTCTTCCAAATATGTGGTGCCATGTATATATTATATCGTATATGCCCCATTTTGATTGCATGGACTAGTAATACACATACAAATTACAAAATATTGAAGAAAGAAAATCAACACAAAAATGGCTCTCAAAATCAATTTCGACGGGGGCGTTAAATGAAAACTCTTTGATCGATTAGTATCATAAAATATTCAGGAAAGTATCCTTAGCTTAAAATTCATATTATAAATATTAATGAAAATTCGGAAACAAGTTTCTTTTAAACTGTAACCGTTTAAAAGAATAAAATTGATGTGATTCATGTAAATAATGCAAATTAGTTCATTTTCAATGTAATATATTATTATATATAAGATGCTAAACATGTGTAATATATGTACGTAGATAGGACACGTACAGCTTGCATTCGGTATTGGCTACTTATCGTCTGTTCATGTCTTGCCCATTTTTCAAAGGTGGCAAATAGATTACAATAAACAAAGGGAAGCCAAGCCTATGTGGGTGAGATAACGTATATGGGTTTTTCTTTCGTTCAAAGTGAACATGGAGACTAATGGAGAATTAACAGATAATGCAAATAAATAAAATTGTATTTAACGAGTTTTCCTTAAACAATTAAAACTCTGATAAAAATAATATGTAATTTCCTTTACTCTTTGTCTTAGGGATTACGATCGTCATGCATAATTGGCATTCTTATCATTTTATATGTTTCTCTTTTGATGTTTGATTTTCCTCTATAGCCCCTTGTAATTTAAGTCTACACATGCAGTTGTAGTAGCGGTAGTAGTAGAGTTTCCTTTTTCCAACTTCGTTATCCTTGTAATGAGTAGTCACGCACTAAAATAAGTTGGCGTTCATCTACTAGTTGAAAAAAAAAATTTTAATAATTAATTGGTGCACATTATTTGGAAATCAATCTGTTGCCTCCACGATACACTTACGGCAAAAGTTGTATTTGTCAAGACCATGTAAGACAACTAAGGGCATTCTTACAATAATTGGTTTTTATTTCATTTTAAAATTAAAATTATTAAAATTATTTGATAATATTAATTTTTAATGAAATTCATTTATTTTTTAATTAATATTTAATATTTTTAACTTTTGTCCAATAATTTTATAAAATTATAGGAGTTGTATGCTTATAGTACTGTAAATTTGGTTGCATGATTAATTTTCAATAGCTAGTTTAAAACAAATATATATGATCACATGGCTGGCTTAAAAATATATATATAAACTCTTTTTATTTTTATTGAAATTTTATTAAATCAAACTTTCAATTCCTTATTATCTAAATTACTTATCAAATCATAACCAAGTCCTCTTATATTAGCAGTTACTGCTTTAATTTTTCGAAGTATTAATATTATTGGTAGATGAAAAGACAGATGAGACTATCACTAATTATTTAAATTAATAACAAAAATTATGAAGGTGGATTCAGTGACATTTACTTTGCCATAGAAAGGAAAATGCATGTGATAATATTGATAATTATAATATAATCTTTTTAAAATTCTTTTTGCGATGATAATAAATTAATTATTCGTGATCAAATTCGAATGGAATCACTGTTATATTTTATGTTATTAGAAGTTTTCGCTTACTATTCTTATTAAAGATGTAATTCTTACATCAATAAACTTTTCCAAGTTACTTCATATTTATTGATTGGATAAAATATATTTTGCAAGTCTCTTAGAACAAAAATAGAGAACCAATCCCAAATAAATGTGAACAAAGAGGACTCGGGTAATTAATTAGATCAATCATCTTCCCACGACAACATTAAACCAAATTTTAGTTTGAATAATTTTTGCATATCGCAATATTTTTCCATAAAAAATTTTATGATTAGCTGACTTAAAATGAGATGCTAAATAAAATATAAGATTCGCATGTGTCATTTTGCTATGTAAAGTTGATTATCACATTGATCCCAATAGTTTACAAAAACAACAAATGGGTCCATAAATCTACCCCTACTTAAATTTTGTTCCTACTATTATCTATTCAATTTCATTTAAATAAATAAATAAGCAATTTAATTACTATATTGTTATTGGAGCATTCACCCTTGGTCTAGTGATAAAGCTCACCTATAGGTGGGTTCATTTTTCTTTTATTTGTAAGGAAAATAAGAATTGTAGACCCATCAAATACAGTACTTTTTTATCATGCTTTATAATAAGGTTAAAAAAATAATTAATAAGTTTTATACACTATTTTGTTACATTTGATAAATTTGTGGACTTGGTTCTTACTTTTACATATATAGAGACCAGTTTAATAATTTTTCAATAATTAATCTAATTTGTTCTTTGAAATATCGAAAATGCCATTATTACGTGTATCGATCTCTTGTTATCTTTATGTCGCAAACGATGTGTTAGAAAAATTTATTCCAACATCAAGAAGCAAACTCACTTCGCTTCTCCACACGTCTCTCTCTTCTCCGTATATATATATTCATAAACCCTCTCTACTTCCTCCCCCAACTTCTAAATAAGGTCTTCCTCTTCTCTCTTCCGTTACAGCAATGGTGAAGTTCTCGAAGGAGCTCGAAGCTCAACTTATTCCTGAATGGAAAGACGCCTTCGTTAACTACTGGCAACTCAAGAAACACATCAAGAAGATTAAAATTTCAAGAAAGCACCAACAATCTCAAGACATTAACAATGAGTTTGGACGATCCATTTTTGATTCCATTCGATTTCTCGCTTATAAATTCTCTCACAAGCTCTTCAATCACGATGACAAATCTGACAATATCATCCAGGTAAATGAAAAGATATCCGACTTATGCATGAATCGTGATGTTCATTAGAGAAAATAAAATCTAGGTTTTAAGCGCATTTTTGCCAGTTTAGGATATTAATTTATCACTGAATTATCAGGAGAGTTTTGTAGTTGTAGCTGTACATGTAGCTGTACCAGGATTTGTACTTTATCGTGTTGTTTCGTTCTGCCTTACGCCAATATTCTGTCAAAGTGAAAGTGGCATCATTTTCAGGGAAAAAATTTCTTATTTCGCCAATACAATACTTAAAAATATATACTGAATCTCCGATATATTCCTTCCTTTATCTTTACGGGTTCTTGTTATTCTTGATATTTGCTCTTCGTCTTTTTGTTCTTTGCTTACGAACCGCCATACCAGAATTATTGCTTTCTATTCTACTCTCTCTATCAGGTGAGTTTTGGTTTCGCTACTGTAAAAAGAATTTCTTAGTTTCATTCAAGTGGGTCCCACGTTTAAAAAAGATTGCTAAACTCCCACCACATTCTAAGTTTTATATAAAAAAAGAAAATCTCACACCACATGTTTAATTAAGTGCGTCGAAAATCATAGGATAAATTGTAAATATTTAAAAAAAAAGTGTGGGTAAATACAATTTTGTTGATCATTAATTATATATATTCAACTTCCTAACAAAAATAAAATTAATTCTATATCTTAAGTTAAAAATATAAAATGTATATCTCACAATCTTTGATTAACATTTATTTTACTATTATTAATATTTGGTGTTACATTAATTAGGATATAATTATATATTTTAATTCTGTACGTTTAGCGTATTTTTTTTAAAATAATATTTATACTTAGTAATCAATATCTTAATTTTTGTAATTTGTTTGTTGTTGTACATTATTATTATTTTTTGTGGGATGACTTGCTCATTTTCTCGCAAAAGCAAAACAAACGGTTTCGGATAATATCACGACTATGAAAAGGTATGCTAACATTTGAAAAAAATGACTGAAAAAGAAGTAAATGACATACAGAGTGAAATGAGATAATGAGATAGTTGAAACAATTCTACTGTTTCAGATCAAGAGACAAGTAATTGAAGAAGTAGATGTTGAAGTTTACGAATCTGATCTTGCTCAGTTGTTCTCTGAAGAAGATGAGGTACTATATATATATATACACTCTAATTATTACAATTTTTTTTCGTTTTATATTTATGGGTAGGTATTATATAATTGTTAATATATAGGTGAGGGCGTTTTTCGAGAGCCTGGATGAAGAGTTAAACAAGGTGAACCAATTTTACATGACCAAAGAGAGAGAGTTTCTAGAGAGGGGAGAGATTCTCAACAAGCAACTTCAAATTCTTCTCGACCTTAAGCAGATTCTAGGAGACCGGCGCCAGAAAACTAACAGTGGAATTCCTCCTCGTTCTTGGCCATCTTCTGCTAGAAGCTCCGATGTCTCTGGTGAGTTCATTTTCTCCAACTATGCATAGGACGGGTAGTGGAAGATTTGACGAGTCCATATCAGAAAATTCACTGGAAACAAATATAAATTTTTAGACTACAATTGACAAAACGAATCAATAAGTTTTGTTTTTCGGTTTGTTTTGGGTTTCATTTATGATCCGCTACAATCTTGGCCGACCAAAATCTTTTTCAGAAAAAGGAAAGAAAATCCTCAATGAATTGGAGTTAAACGACCTATTTCATATAAAAATGTCCTTATATTCACATTAGTCCACACAGTAATCCTAAATTGATCTGCGAGTTCAGATTCAATTTTAATAGATAGACATGGATGTAACTGATCTATAGCAAGCAAAAGTTGATAACGCGTCTAGCAATATTATCAATAACTTTTAAGTTGGTAGGGTTGTTGATAAATACACCTGTTCCCAGCTTGAGATATGTTGCGTGAAAAATTGGTATCTCTAAATATAATATTGTTCGTCTTTCATGAGATTTTCTCAATTATAATCATCTGATGACGTTGGAAGGAAAATCTTTCAACGCTTAAGATCAATTTAGTATAAATATATACTTAATGCAGATGAGAGTGGAGGTGTAATGAGTAATCATATGCCCACTGAAACGAGACAAACAGACGATGTGATCGCAGCACTAGAGAAAAATGGTATAAATTTCATAAACGCTGCAACAACAACAACAGGGTCGAAAACGAAAAAGGGTAAGCCGAAGGTGTCGATGAGGATTGACATTCCAGCTGAAACACCTACACGAACAATATCTGCTGTTACATCCTTGCTTTGGGAAGATTTAGTAAATAATCCTAGAAAAGAAGGCTCTGGGGATTTTATTAATAGAAAGAAGATTCAGTCTGCCAAAAAGATGATTCGAGGAGCTTTTGTGGAGCTCTATAGAGGTCTTGGTCTTCTTAAATCTTACAGGTAACTAATTCATGCTTAATTTGTACTATGCATGCATGAATGATTACATTATATACATCTTCGCGTTTCGTTTATGATAATTGGTATGAATGCATGCATATATTACATATATGTGTGTGTGTTTTTCCTTTATGGCAATTGGTTTCATCTTGGATGGAAATTTAAGCAAAACAATTCTGAATATGTTTGTAAGTACGATAACACATATAAACAAAAATGTCCTATGGGTTGTCGTCACAAAATTATAATCTTGCATTATGAGAATAAGAAGAGAATTCTTATATTTTAGTCTATATATTTTTGGCAGTTCACTGAATATGGTGGCTTTTGCAAAGATACTCAAGAAATTTGACAAGGTAAGGTAGTACTATGTCAGCCTTGTGAATCATACGATAAAAAATGACATGATACAAAATAAAAATGAAAAGAATCACTAATATTTTCTTTTACTATTGTTTTTTTTTTTAATAAAACCTCAAAGAGATCAAGCTAATTTATTAAAAAAGGAAAAGAAAAAACAAAGCAAAGAGCCTAAGAAAAACAATAGTTGGGAAAACTCCAACGATCAAAAACAAAAAAGACTGAATACATCAAGGAGGCTCCTCAAACCAATGAAGAGAAAGATAAGTCGATTTCAAATTAGCAATTGCATCTGCCACTTGATTCCCTATGCAAACAACGGAAATTTATTTTAGAGATCAATTGACTCACTTTTCACCTTTGTTAAAGATAACAAAAGTATTATAAAGAAATTACGAGAAACAAGATTTTAATTTTTAATATCATGTGATGATCTATTCATGGTGTAAAAAACAATATCAAGAAAATAATATGAAAATGAATATCGAATAAATAAGATTTTCCAAAAGGGATGAAGGCTCTTTCAGTCATATGTCTGAATTTATTTACTAGATTGAATTTCTAGTTTCATTTTAGCACGTCTTAGTTCATCGAAAAAGTACTTATTTTTCATTGTGAACAGGTATCAAACCAAAAAGCATCAGCAAATTATCTACAAATAGTGAAGAGATCCCATTTCATTAGCTCTGATAAGGTAAAAAATTAATGTATTCCACATACATATGATTTAGGTTTTGTACAGAGTATTTGGTATAATTACTAATTTTAAAATTTTAAAATTCCTTTAGTAGCTAACTATTGCCAATCAAACTAATTAGGATACAATTCATTATTTTTAATTATTAATCAGGAGTAAATTATTCTATTTGGTTTTGACAAGGTGGTTAGATTAATGGATGAAGTGGAGTCCCTATTCACAAAGCACTTCGCAAACAGTGACAGGAAAAAGGCAATGAAATTCTTGAGGCCTCAGAAACACAAGGATTCTCACATGGTCACCTTTTTTGTTGGTAAAACACACACTCAGATCCTTCTCACTCTATCTTGGCACTAACAGAATATATAGAAAACTCATCCCCATTCATGAATCGAACAAATATATTGTTTCTTATCTTAGGTTTTCATAGAAGTAGCCCCAGTGCAATGTTAAAAGCCATTAAAGAAAAGAAAAAAAGAAATACTCTTAGCGTGTGTTCTTGAGATAGGTGTTCTTTAACGTTTGTTCTTAAAATAAGTTTGCGATGTTTAGACAATCTATTTGATGTATTATATTTGTCTTTTTAAAGATATATTTAATAAAGTCATTTAATCTTGAACAAAACCCTAAAACTCTCTAACTGATAAGAAATGATTAAGATATAACGTTATTTTCTATCTCATACGAAATGGAGCAACTACCACTAATCCCACTAGTAGAAACCAATTAATAGGGTTGAGGTTGACAATGAGAAAATTAAAGATAGTGCATAATCTGTTCACCCCACCAATTGTTGAGGCAGTTGTCTTGGAGAATTTCTTGTCAAAACATTATATTATGAATTTGAGTTTTCTTTCTTTCTTGTTGTGGTCTGTTTGCTGCAGGATTGTTTACAGGTTGTTTTGTATCACTGTTTTGCGTATACGCAATTCTGGCTCATTTATCGGGTATATTTTCCTCTAGAACTGAAGTGGCCTACATGGAAACTGTCTACCCTGTTTTCAGGTGCTCATTTCTCACTTGTTCTCACACATCACCACAAAGTTCTTTCAATAGACAATGTATTGTGTTGGCTTGGTGCTCAAAACATTGTTAGCCCATGAAACAATTGTAGCAAACGGGCTAGAGTACTCCTCTCAGTCAAGACATTGGGCTTGGTGGCCCATTTGCTGTTGGATTTAATGCAAAATTCACAATGCTAAACATTCGGATATACTATGGATATAGTTTCTGGAAGTATATAACATTACATGTCACAGTAATTGAGAGCTGTGAGTGAAAAATAGGGTGCTTGAGAACTTCTTAAGATGATTGATCAAGCTTCACCTTAATATGCATGCATTGACAACCCGGTAGTAAAACAAAATTTATTTTGTTGGGCAGTGTGTTTGCTTTATTGTGCTTGCACTTGTTTATGCATGGCTGCAATTTGTTCACGTGGAAGAGCACGAGGATCAACTACAATTTCATTTTTGAATTTGCACCCAACACTGCACTCAAGTACAGAGATGCCTTTCTGATTTGCACCACTTTCATGACTGCTGTTGTTGGGGCAATGGTTGTCCATCTACTCTTGCGAGCCAGCGGATTTTCCCCGTGCCAAGTGGACGCCATTCCTGGAATTATCCTTCTGGTTAGTTTTTCACAGAAGAGAGTTTTTAGAGTAGCGTTAAGTATATATCATTAATGTTAGAATAATTCAATCAAGCTCTTACAAGGCATTGAAGAGTTATGAACTAATTCCCACTACTTGCATTTCCAGATGTCCATTTGTCTGCTCATATGCCCATTTGAAATCTTTTATCGCCCAACCCGCTACTGCTTCCTCCGAATCATACGTAACATAATCTGCTCACCATTTTACAAGGTACATTTACTATAACTTTTTCAATTCAAAGATTTATAAGTAGCAACTAATCATTATCTTCATAAATGCAGGTTTTGATGGTTGACTTTTTCATGGCGGACCAACTTACTAGTCAGGTGATCATTCTAACCTATGATCTAACCTTGAACAGAATGATATTATTTATCTATCAAACATCCATCCTAAGGTGGGTAAAGTTTAATGCAAGTTTAGAACTTAAATGATCTTCTTGGTAATCTAAAGGTCATAAAGTTCTCTCAATTTCATTATCCCCTGACTATCTATTGTCTCTGATCATTAACAATTATTTCTTATTTCAGATTCCATTGCTGAGACACTTAGAATCAACAGCCTGCTACTTTCTTGCTGGAAGTTTGAAAACACACAAATATGAAACCTGCAAGAATGGAAGACTATACAGGGAACTAGCTTATGTCATCTCATTTTTGCCATACTACTGGCGTGCTATGCAGGTAAACTCGTACTCCTACCACAAGCTAACTCGTATAATTTCTTCCATGGGAATGCCATCAATGATTAAATTCATAGCCTTTCCATTTTATTACCAGTGTGCAAGGCGATGGTTCGATGAATGTGACCTGAACCATTTGGCAAACATGGGGAAATATGTTTCAGCCATGGTGGCAGCTGGTGCAAGGATAACATACTCTAGGCAGAGCAACCACCTATGGTTTGGTATAGTCTTGGTAACTTCTGTGTGGGCTACAGTTTATCAATTGTACTGGGATTTTGTCAAGGATTGGGGGCTTCTGAACCCAAATTCCAGGAATCCATGGCTTAGAGATGATTTGATTCTGAAGAACAAAAACATCTACTTCATTTCCATGGTGAGTCCTGTGTCCTAGAGTAAATTTTAGCATTCAGTTCAACCATTGAAATCTTAACAGATCGAGAAATTGGATTTTAGGCTTTGAATGTAGCTCTAAGAATTGCTTGGGTAGAGACTGTGATGCGGTTCCATTTTACCAATTTTGAGTGGCGTATGCTAGATTTTTTCATGGCTTCATTAGAAGTTATCCGGCGAGGGCATTGGAATTTCTACCGGTACTTTCTATCCCACACAATTCACTTTAGATGAAATCATATCAACCGTTCCCTCTTAATTACTACAATTTGTTCATAATTCATGGCGCAGCTTTATTTGTAAAATACTAAGAAACCCTTCGAAAAACAGGTTGGAGAGTGAACATCTGAGCAATGTTGGCAAGTTCAGGGCTGTGAAGGCAGTTCCTTTACCATTTCGTGAGACAGATTCTGACTGAAGAGGTTGTTTCTTGAATAAGTGTATAGAAGTCCATAATGGCTGACAGATTGGTAATGCAATATTTTCTGCTACATCAAGCAAAAGGATCCACATTTTATTACAACAATGTGGAAGATCTGATCTACTTATCATCCATCGATCACAGATCGACTCAAATTAACAATTGGCTGCTCCAAGTGTATTGAAGAAACTTGAAGGCATCATCATCTATGCTTGTACAGTTGCCATTATAGCCTGGATCGGCTTATACCAATTAATGAAACTGATATGTTAGACCAATATTCTCCTATACTTGCTTATGAACTGCAGTATGTTTTCAAACTAGACAGTCTGCCAACACCATTTATCATCTTATACAAAAGTTCATATATAATGGTGGTAGTTGTAGTAAAGGATTGCAAAATATATATTTGATGAATTTAACAAAATAGGGTAAATTCTGAAACCATGTAAAATGTTTTTTCACTGATTACTAACATTTTTTTTTTAAACTAATGTTGTTTATAATTTACTTCTGATATAGACAGGTTTTGCTTTAGATCTTCTTTTGTTGTAGATGTATCACTTTTCGGTTAGATTATCAATAAAAGAGTCCTAATTGATCAACCTTAAATGAGCGATTTAATATTAAATAAATTCTAAAGTGTTTTGCTTCAAGTCTTTTTTTTTCATTATTATTATTTTTATTTTCGTTAATTAAAATCAAAAACGTAATTAGCACTTTATTTTTATGTCTTCTACAGATTATGAAGAAATAAGATTTTAATTATCACTACGACTTCGTTCGTTTTTGGTTGAATAGAAATAGCGCCGTTTTAGCTTATAAATAAAATAAATATTTATTTATCCGTTTCATAATATTAGCAGATTTTTTTTATTTATTTATATCCTATCTATTTTTAAAATGGATAATCGTTTTATTATTTATTGTATCCGTATTTACAAAAAATGAACGAATATCTGTAAATATGAATATCCATCCGCAAATAAAATTGCCCAACCTAGTAGAGTGCGAAAAGTGAAGAGATTCATTCCATTTGCTACTTCTGATAAGGCATATAATATGAAATTAATTTACTCTATTTGGTTTGTGCAAAGTATTTTTAATCTTTTTCGAGTTTAAAAATTCCTTTAATAGTTAATTATTGGCAATCAAAATCATTTTAAGTGTAATATTATTCTATTTGGTTTTGATAAAGCGGTTGGACTAATGAAAGAAGTGGGAGTCCATATTCACATGCTGGTAAACATGTCCTTTTCTCTCTCTTTTGGTATCAACAAAATATTGTATTACTTATTTTCGGTTTGTTAAACCAAATGTCTCGTAGAATTTATTGTCAAAGCATGATCTGAGTTGAGTATTCTGTCTTCTTCTTGTGATGTGTTTGCAGCAGGATTGTTCTGTATCGCTGTTTTGCGCATAAGCAATACTGGCTTGATTTTCGGGTATATTTTTCACTTGGACTGAAGTGGCTTACATGAAAATTATCTACCCTGTTTTCGAGTGCCTATTTCTCATTTGTTCTCACGCGGTCACACCTCACCAAAAGGTTCTTCTAATATAAATACAATGTGTTATATTGTTAACAAAGTTCATTGCGTGTAAGCCCACGAAACAAGTACTGCCAAATGGAAAGTCCTCCCACCATTTCATTGGGCTTGGTGGTCTATTTGCTGCATCCTTAACTGTTGTATTTAATGCAAACATTAACGATCCTGGTTAGAACGACGGCTCTACTTTCCAATCAATTTGCGTGGGGAACTCAAACCTTGTTCATTGCGCCCAACTAAAATTTCCCTTCAACATTTTACGTCGCTTGGTCGGTGGATGTGTGGATGTGTGTGGGTTATACTCAATTGCTCTCTTCTTTTCCTTAAAGTTGAGTAACCTTTTGTCGATTGAAAGTTTTTTATCAAAAGCCAAGCGCCGCGATTCGATTGAGAAACCCAAAGGATCATGCAGAGGCTTCAAGATTATTGTACGCTATCATTTTATATTTAAAATTTTATACTGCATCAATTACAATCTAAATAAATATTAAATTATTTTGAATTTATAATAGGGCTGTCAAACGGACCGGGTCGAGCTTAATCGGTCCGGGCTATTTCGGATTAAGCATTTAAGCGGACCGGGTCGGGCTGGCCTGTTTAATAAACGGATTGATATTCTCAACCCTAACCCAACCCGTCGGGCTACCGGACTAAACGGGCCAGCCCGTTTATATTAAATAAATTAATTAATTAATTAACTAAATAAATAATAAATAATTATAATTTTTAAAAAATTTTGAAAAATTAATAAAAAAATAAAAACACTATAAATATATAACAACAAATATTTTTAATTTAATTTTTTAAAATTAAAATATTATTATTATAAATATATAATAAATATTTAATTAAAAAAATATTTTTAAATATTTAATTATTATAATCGGGCCAACCCGTTTAACCCGCGGGTTAAACGGGTTTGAACCTTTTTACTCGCGGGTTAAACGAGCCGACCCGTTTAATTCGCGGACCAAAAATCATTAACCCTAACCCGTTTATTTTACGGATTAAACGGACCGATCCGTCGAGCCAAATCCGTTTTGACAGCTCTAGCGGAGGAGTGGCGTGAACTTGGCCTTAATTGTCACCACCAATGGCTCTTTCCTCGGGGGAGATGATAAAGAGTATTTTCACGTACAATGTTGTTAATTTCTATTTTAATTATTTTAATGTAAGTTATTTTTAGATTACTAGGGCTAGGGAAGCGGATGCACAGAATAACAATTATAGATGGAGCAGGTGGAGTTGCATTTATGTAGATGATGACACGAAGAGTTGCAATAATTTTAGGATTTTAATAAGATATAAAACTTACAATATTTCCATTGGATTAGCCACACAAATTCTACTTGTACAAAATAATAGTATCCTATTGTCTCATATATATATATTTTTTATTTTTTTAATATCATATGTTGCAATCTTGTTCAAAATTTTAGGAAAAAAATTAAATGAATAGAATATCAAAATCTATACGTGGCAATGGCAAAAGGTTCCAGTGGTTATATCATGTCGGGTTAGCCCTAAAACGATAATCTCTAATAGATTAGATAATTATATTTAATATTTATTTCGTATTCGCGTTATGATTTGAACTTCGTTGAAGTTGATATTATATAAAAAAAAAAAAGTGTTTTTTAATACAGTATTTATTCAATATGCATAATAAAAAATATGTGTGTGTGCGCGTGCCATGTGTAATTACGTGCTCTGTGCATGTACGATCATGTGTTTTTGTTTGGTACGCACAATAAAAAACTTCGTCAGCTATTACGTGCGCGTGTATTT
>JAVXUL010000010.1:7748603-7772225 GCA_035590515.1 Trichilia minutiflora | reverse complement strand
CCATTATAGGCATTAATAGAATTACGTATTCCCTGTGGAGACGATACCCTACTTACCTAGGATTATAACTTGACACCATACACTTGCGGGTAGATTTTGCACTTTAGGTTTCGTGTGGACAACTGTAGGCCAAACATATCGACACGTTGGTGACGGTAATGAAGACCGCTTGTGACGAAACGTACCGGTACATTGAGGAAGGTATCGACACCTTTGAGAATTTCAAAGCCTATTTACGCGAAGCTAAGGATCGTCTTCCTCATTTGATTTATTTGCTTTCTCTCTCTACTGAAACAGCAGAAAACATTTCTCTCTTACTCTTAAAATTGATCTCAGTCATTTCTCCACCAAACTCCATCATTTTGGTTCCTATGAACTCAAAATCAACACTAGAACTCAAAATAAAGATAATTAGAGTACTTTGATAGCGATTAATGTTAAAATAGATGAAAATGCTTAATTATGGAGTGGGATTTGGTATAGGGCAGTGTGTTAGAGAGAGAGAAAGACAGAAGAGTGCGTGAGTAGTATGAGCATGCATTACATCATGTACGCACATCATAATATATAGTAAATATGTGTTTGTACGTGTATCCAGGCGCGATAACTGAGACGGGAGGATCTCCGCTACAAAGAGGATATCAAGAGGGTGTTTTCCCACCCTAGAACAGTGAGTGGACATTTCCTCCCTTTGTCTTGTTTTATGTTATTTATGAATAATTGTAATACTAGAGATGATAGCATAGAATATGAATATGTATGTGTATAACTGAAATGAAGAGGCGTTGGATGTATGTGGTGTGGTGGCCGAGAGGGCCCCTTATTTGTGATAGAATAGGTTTATGATGAAACCTAGATTGCCATGAATATGAGATCGGAACCCTAATATTGATATTATGATTGTGAGGCCGGAGGCCAATGTTATATATATGTATGTGAATGTGGCATAGTCGAATGTAATGATCGGGGTGCCATATTTATTAATTTGATTTTATAAGTCAGCATGTCTTGTTTATTATTTTGGCCTTGTGAGCTACAGATGATATTTTTGGCCTGGTGAGCTAATGATGATTTGATTTATCCTGATGGATCATTGATATCGATTTACGATTATATGTGCTATGTCATGACTATATATGGGAGAGGATTGAACACACAACTCGTAGAGAGTGGGTGAAATCCAATAGTCTCAGGGTGAGGATTGACCATACAACTCAGGATAGAGGAGGTGGAATCCAATAGACCCAAGAATGTGGATTGTCCACACAGTCCAAGATAGGATGGGTGAAATCCAACATGCCCAGACCGAGGGGTCATATACGTATTTGATTTGTATTGACTTTCGCAGTCATATAAACTATGTTACATCACATTTGGTTTGGATTTCGAGGGATTTTTGAAATCAGTGTATCTATATTCATTTACTATGTTGTTTTCTTGTCTACTCACTGAGTATTTTTCTAAATACTCACCCCTCACTTCCCATTTTAGGTTAGTGTAGTCAGACGTGGTATAGCATAGCTGAAGCGAGACTTCAGCACAGTTTTCAGGTACTTGACTCAGGTTTTTTTATTATGGTCCAATGTATGTAAAAACATTTATAATGAAATGATTTGATGTATATGGCTTGGCCAAAGATATTTTGTAATTTTATTTTGAGAAAATACAGATGTAACATATGTTTGTTTGAAAATTTTCTATTTTGCATTAGTTTATTTACAATTGAGTTTGAAAATAGGTACTAATACCTTACGATTCTAGGAGTGCATTCTAAGTAATAGAATGTATTTCTAGAATTTGCGACAATGGCCACATGGTCGGCTAAGGTCGGGGCGTGACATTAGAGCTTACAAAAGATTAAGTAAATTTTTTTTAGATAATGATTTTAGTATGGGTAAAGTTAACACTAAATTATTCATTAACCATAAAGAGTATAATTTATTGATTGTACAAATATATGTTGATGATATTATTTTTGGTTCAACAAATTTTCAATGGGTGAAGAATTTACCAATAGTATGAGAAAAGAATTTGAGATGAGTATGATGGAAAATTAAAATTCTTTTGAGGATTGCAAATCAAGTAAATGAAGGATGGTATCTTCATCAACCAATCCAAGTACATCAAAGATTTGATCAAAAGATTTGGGATGGAGACCTTCAAAATTGATGTTAATTCTATGAGTTCAACCATCAAACTAAACCAAGATAAAAAAAGGTAAAGAGATAGAGATTAAGAAATATAAAGGTGTGATTGGATCTCTTCTTTACTTAACTACTAATAGACCAGCATTATGTTTGCTATGTGTTTGTGTGCAACGTTTCAAGTATGTCTGAAAGAGTCACATTTAATTGTCGTGAAAAAAATCTTTAAATATTTAAAAGACACAATTAGCTTAGATCTATAGTATCCTAAGGGAACACATTTTGAATTGATTAGCTACTTTAATTCCGATTTTGTTGGATGTAAAATGGATAGAAAAAAGCATTAGTGAATTTTACCGCTTCCTAGAAAACTCTTTAGTTTTATGGCTTAGTAAGAAACAAAATTTGATTGTGATTTTACGGTTGAAATTGAATATATTATCGTCGGTAGTTATTGCATTCAAACCCTTTAGATGCAACACAAACTTAGGGATTATAGAATCACTCTAGACTATTTACCCATATTGTGTGACAATACTAGCACTATAAGCTTGTCTAAAAATCTCATATGCCATTATAGAGTAAAGCATATTGAGATTAGACATCACTTTTCTAGGAATCATATTCAAAAGAGAGATGTCACAATTGATTTATCACAATGGACAATATATTATAGACATAAACCTCATAAGTGAAAATAGATTTTGTGCTTTAAGACAAAAACTGGACATATTAGAAATAGCACATTGAGAATATCTGAATCATTGATATTATTATTTTATATGTTTGTGTTTATGTGTTTATATTTTCTCCCATCTTCATTTGCATAATGACCATTTTTTGTATCATATTTCTTTTTGATTGAGTATATTTTTACTGCTAAACATGAACCTTGTTGACTAATTGGTATTTCATTCTTTTATATATATTCCTTCTTTGATTGATAACAAAAAAGAAGAGAAAAATGAGCTTAAATAAAGGGGGAGATTGTTATTAAGTAAACAATCAAAGAGGGAGATAAATTAAAGTTTTGAAAAATATCTTTAATAAACAAAAAGGGTGAAAGTTTAAATGACAGAGATATGGGATTTGATTGTTTAAAACAAGAAAGTTTAATCTTATTTTAATTACATATCTCTTAATGGATTATAAGGGAGTATATTTGAGTTCATTTATATGATTTTGTTATCATAAAAAAAGGGAGAGATTATTGGCTTAATGTATGTTTTTAATGATGAATAAATGTATGCTTAGTAATGAACAAATGTGTTATCTTGTTGAACATGTAATAAGTATTGCAAAGATCATTTGAATAATTTTAATATATATTGTGTTATCTTGATTGATTATAAACAAAAAGAATTTGTAAATTAATTAATTGTTTTATTATAATCAATTAATTGTTTCAATTAATGAAGTTATATCTTGATTGATGAAAAATAAAATTTGATTAAGTTAGAATTAAAAACAATTTTGGTTGTTTATTATGTTTGATTAACGAACTCGAATTGATTTAATTATATTATACTTTAAATGCTTCAAAATTATGTAAACGTATTGGAATAAACGTTGCACTAATGGTCAAAAGTAAGAAAGATATGTTTGCAAGTGTATATATGGATATGTTAAAAAATATATATTTGATACTTGAAGTACTGACTAGGATGCACGTGAAAAACACAAGAATATATCAATATATATTTTAAATGTATTGATATAAATAGACATGATGAAGATGTCAAAGCTAAACTCAAGAAAGTATCCATATGCATAAGAAATATATCAATATATATTAGTATAGTGAGGATCTTAAGGTCATATCGTAAAAGAGTATCAATTCTTTTAAATAATGTATCAATACACTAATATACATCGAAGGCTTCGAAAAAGAATACAAAACCCAAGTATCGATACATAGAAGCAAAGTTATTAATACTTATTATTAGGAAGAAAAATGTATTGATATATAGGTTAAGTATATCGATACATAGAGACGAGATGAAGATCTAGAAGTGAGCAGACCACAAGTATCGATACATAGGAGCAAGGTTATCGATATATACTAGGAAAGCATTACAACGACTATTTTTCAAAGCAATTAATGCGAGCATTTTCAGAGAGCCATTAGAAGCATTTCTCTGGAGCATTTAAATGCAAAATTTCTTCAAATGATAGGCGAAACTAATAAAAAAAAAACAAGAAAAAATCATCTTTGAAAATTCTACATTGTTTAGAGTTTCATTTTTGTAACATTTTTACTGAGAGAAAGCAAAGTACCCTGAACTTCATTTTGCAATATTTACTGTGAGCACTTAATTATAGGGTTTGTTTTGTAATCACTTTGCCTTGCAAACAAGTGAAAGAAGGGATTTTTCACTTGGAAAAAAATTCATTTATGTAAAGATTAAAGTCCAGAAATACTCTATGTGTGAAAAGGTTGGAGAAGAACTTGAAAATTCTCCTATTATTTTAAGTGCCTCTAGTTGAAAGATTAGAACGAGTGAAAAGCTTCAAGAGAATTTTGAAGGAGTAAACGTAGGCAAGGTTGCAAACCACTATATAAATCCTCTGTGTTAAGTTTCTCTCTCATCTCTTGCTCTTTAATTTTACATACTCATTACTATAAGTGCGGTGTTGTTGAAAAATTGATTAATCAACCTTAAATTTTTAGGAACCCAATTCAACTCCCCTCATAGGTTGTCTCAAGATTCCAATGATTTTAGTATTTAGATGAATTTTTTTTATTTTAGTATATATTATTTATAGTTTTATCTACTCATTAAGTCTTTTTAAAGATTTTTCTCTCACAATTTTATAGGTTATTCAGGATTCTTATTAGGTTTTGAAAGGTAGTCAAGTGATGTCGGATATCTATAGGTAGTTATTAGGGAAGTGGGTTCATTTATGCATGATCGATATGTTTTAGCATGATAATTCTGCATGTATTTTGAGCTCTAATTGATGTTTGAGCATGTAGATGCATGTGATGAGTTTGTATGTGTATGTTTTGGGCATAGAGCCCCATTGTTCAATTCTCAATGTATTAAGTCTACTCTTGTGTACTGAGTTATTAGTCAAATGGGTTCTAGTCCTATACACATATGTATAATCTATACATAATAGGTTTGAATATTAGTTGGTATATTAGTAGAGGCTTAAGGGGATGAGACCGGTCTCATTTCCTATTAGTCTACCCTCTAGAAATCCTAGGGTGTGACAAAGATGGTATTAGAATATAGTTTAGAAATTCTAAATTATATACAATATCGATCGATATACTAGTATGCAAGGCATTGCCCCTCCAGTATCTGCTTTATGAGATTGCCTTCGAATTCTCTATTAGATATATAGGACTTTACTTGTAGTGTACTCTTATTACTCAATCCTAATCTTAGATAATCACATCTCTATCACAAGAGTAAGAGTAAGCAAGTTTTTAGTAAAGTGAGTATAACAATTTTATGTGCCCTACGAATAAGGATGAATAAAAAGTATGACTTTAGAAGGCATTCAGATAATTGAGAACTCAGCAATGATATATCAGTTAGTAGATATAGCCATGATTATTATGAGATTTTTAGCTAAAATAGTGTTAAACGAGCAGTCCACACATTGAGTTAAAATGAATAGTAGGTTCACTATTAAGTAACACGAATAATTAAGAAAGTTTAAAGGATGAATCTAAATAAGCTTATTTACTAGATAATTTTGTAGAATTTTTAATATTAAATTAGAATACTAAAATGGAAACATTAGAGATAAAAATGAGTATTAAAGGAGAAATTATCAGGTTCATAGTTTTATAAGGCTAAAGAACCAATAAGTCAAAGGTTATAAAGTAAGAAGTAGAATCAGTAATGGTGATCTAAATGTGAAAACAAGAGAGAATAAGAATAGTTAAAGCTAGTTACTGACATGAAAAGACTATTAAAGATAAAGTTTCAAACGAAAAGACTATTAAAGATAAAGTTTCAAACGATCATAATATACACGTGATAATACAAGTAGGCTATGGAATAATTTCATAAATAGTAGTAAGAATAGATTGTAGTTATACGATAAGGTCAAGCACCTACAAAAAGAGATTGTCCTATCAGTTATACCAGTTAAGTTTAGAACTATATTTGAAGTCAGTATAACGAAATTAAGAGTACAAAAGAAGATAAAAACATTTGCAAAAATTTATCAAAAGAAATGAAAGAAAATCTGTCATTAATTATTTTGAAAGGTCATTTTGAATTTATTAAGTTACCGATACCAATATATCATTCTAACTATATTAGTCGACTAAAGTATTTAAGAATGAAATATTGCAAAACCCTAACTGATTAAGTGTGCTAAAGAAAAGTTGAAGGATGCATATGATCATTAGATGAAGATAGCGATGATACCCTATGAGAAATAGTATCGTTATATGTTTCAGTTTATAATGGTATAGAAAGGATTACAAAAAAGGTAGTATACATGATGAATTCATAAGAAAATATGAGAGAATGTTGATAAAATAAAAAAGATATATATCTTCAGTTCTTAATTTTAGAGAGATTCTAAACTTTATTGGAATAACGGATGAGTTACATTAAATAATATACCCAGTATACGAAGGATATAGAAGAGGATGTTCATTAGAAGCAAAACCTAAACTCACCAATGAGGAGTAAGAATCTTGTAATTATAACTTTTGATTAATATGATAGTTTAGGATTTTTTGAAAAAAAAGAAACCTAAGTGAAGTTTATAATAAGATGATCGATAAAGAACTTAATACAGGAGAGAGTAAGTATTTTATTGGGAATAGTCCTGTGATTTAGTTACTTCTTAGTTACTTTTACAAATCTATATCCGATGATAATTTGGTCGAAGGGCCCATGTCAAGTATTATGATAATAGTATAGCCAACGAGCAAAGATTTTATCAATACTTATGATTTTAACCTCGCAATCCATTATAGTTGCGTTCAGACTTGTATTGATTTTAGTAAATTCTAATATATTTGATCTTCTAAAAGTTAATTTCTAATTTTTGATACATGATATTCGATATCATTTTACAGTATATTTCTGAGATAGTGTATAGATTGAGTTGAGTGTAAGCTAGGATAGGTCGTGTTGTATTTGGTTAATTAGGGTGACAGTATCCTCTCTTAATATAGAATAATAAGTAAGGTATTCTAAAATACCTGAATTTAATATTAGAAAAAATGAACTGTCATATACATATGTATAGTCAATGGTCACATGTGTGATAATTATATTAATCATTTTGTAGTATAGAAGAGAGCGATACCAGTAGAAAAGGAATATAAAGAAAAGATTGAATTTGAGACACGCTACACAAGTAAGATTACCAAGAAAGTTAGTTCGTAAGTATGTGGTAAGTCTTCTCGCAAGAATGGCCATGAGTGCTAATCGACAGCCAGAAATATCCCATTCATGCTTTGAATATATATCCATGACTTAGATACAATTGATATAATACAAAAATCTTTTTCAGCAGTAGATTTGAGGTACTATAAGGAATTGGTTGCGTTATGAACAAAGATAGGAATAAGTATGTGCAAAACCCTAAAAGTATGTTATAGTACGATGAATTTTTGAGAAAGTATAAGGAGTCAGTACTAGATGGCTTAAGTATTTTATTGATAGATAAGTGCAAAGGATCGATATAGACAATAAGAAGGAAGTACAAAGTTAAATACATAGTATAATTACAAGTATATGAGATATACAAAGTTGGTTGTAGCCTATACAGAGAAATAGCAACAACTAAACTTGTGGTAACTGCTTGAATTTGTACAAATTAAGTAATAGAGGGGAGGAAGTGTGAGCATTCCCATTCTAGATAAAAGTACAGAATTAGAGATTATATGAGTTTGGACTAAGAGAAAGCAAGAAAAGAATGAGTTTAAAGATACCAAAAAATACAAGAATGTTATAAGATTTCACTTAATAAGTATAATATCTGAATTTTGAATATTATAAATCAACAAGCATTATCATAAAATGTTATAAGAGTTCAGTATAATTGCTAAATTTGTAGCTTTAATCAAGATTCGAGGATGAATTTTTTATAAGGGGGGAGACTATAACATCCCGTATTTTTAGTTTAGGGGTATTTGTGTTATCTTACCCCCAAAAGGTATTTTTGTCGTTTTTAAAATTTTATATTTAGGTGTTGTCATTAGTTAAATAACCATATATTGATGTTTAATAAGTGTCTTGAGAAGTTTTGGATGAAATTGGATAAGTTTAAGAAAAGTGATAATTAGGCCCCAACCGGGTATCTAAGCTTCTAATTTAAGTTTTTATTGATTGGGATGGATTTTTGGACCATGGTTTGTTTCTATAAAAAGAGGACAGAAATATGATTTCATAGAAGAGACTTTACTTATTTTTTTTAAAAGAGCAATATTTTTCAAGGGATTTAAATTATATTTGTCAAATGTCGATACTTGACACACATGTATCAATACTAGGACCAGAAATTTTAATATTTTAAAGAAGGTATCGATATTTAGATTAAAAATATCAATATTTTAGGAAAAAATATCGATACTTTCAGTTAAGAAGTATGCACTGACTTATTTTAAGTACAAAAACAAATATCTAACTCAGAAATGATTATTTTGCCCATTTTTAATGCTTTTTCTGTCTTCCTTTCTGATTTCAAGGTTAACCATACCATTTCCAAATCATTTTTAATTTATAAATGAAATCAAGGAAGTTGATTCTTTCATTTTCTCTTTTTTCCTTTAATAGCGATCAGGTTTATAAGGGCTCTTAAGAGCTCTCATTTTAATTTTCTTTTATTTATTCACTATTTCACCTATTAATCTTATGTTTCTTGCTACTAAACACTTGTATACAACACCCTCTATTATCTACATATTTTGTTTCATCAAAATCAATCGAGAAATGAGTCAGAGAATGTTATAATGACTCTTTACCCAAAAGAGGGAGTTTGTCGATTGACCACTATTAAAGCTTCCAAAGGTTAAATTAACCCTTGGTATCGAGTTTGGAAGATAAAGACCTGAATGACATAGAAGATTTTTGGGAGTGCGAACCCTCCCTATAACTGTGAGTGGAATATTATGTGTTTTTTATATTTTTAAATGTTTAGAAATGATTTTACTATAACACATGTTTATGAAAATTTTGAAATATTTTACATATGAATAGAAATTATATATTTTCGTTATGTTTTGAAAAGTTTTATATATATATATATATATATATATATATCCAAAACATTTTTCTTTATGCTTTTATATATTTTTTTGAATTTCTGATTATATAATTTGACTTATATTTTCTATTTCCTTACCCGTAGTAAGGAGAAATAAAAAGAGTAGTTCACGTGCTTTGAAAAAAGTACGATATGATATATGTTATGCACATGTACATATTTATATGTATCTCTAATATATATGATTTTATTTAAAATTTTACTTTTGATTTTTGATACCTGATACCTAGCATTGATAGATATACCGTATAAGTTTCTAATATATTTGATTTTTGTTTTTTGATATTTGACACTAAATATATGTATTTTTGATTTTTTAGAAACTAATTAATAATTTTACAAAAAAAACGTATGGTTAATATATAAAAATGTATTAAGGTTTCGAAAATGTTTTTAAAATGATTCAAATTTTGTTATTACGAGTTTAGTACTTGGGAATAATTTTAGACTTTATGATTTCAATATTTGGATATGATTTCTGATTTTTATTTTAGTACATGTTATTTATAGTTTTATCCACTTAGTGAGTCTTTCTGAAGACTTATCCTCTCACAGTTTTGTAGATCATTCAGGATTGGGTATCTGTAAATAGTTACTAGGGAAGTGGATCCATTCATACATTATCGATATATTTTGACATGATAATACTATGTGTATTTTGATCCTTGATTGATGTATAAGCATGTAGGTATATGAGATGAGTATGTATGTGTATGTTTTGGGTACAGAGCCCCATTGTTCAGTTCTTAATGTATTAAGTCTACTTTCATATACTGAATTATTAGTCAAATGGATTCAAGTCCCATATACATGTGTATAATCTATACATAATATGTTTGAATGTTAGTTGGCATATCAATAGAGGTTTAGGGCCTATCAGTCACTCTCTAGAAATCCAGGGGTATGATAGCCACCCTTACTTTCTTTAGTCAAATCATCCTTCACACCCCTAGGTACCACATCTTTAAGTAAAGTATACAAGCAATAAGTCTTTTAAGCCTTTAAAAGTACTTTGGACCCATACATTACCTTTAATATTCCAGATTTACCTTTACAAATACATCTTAAATCATTTAAATTTTAAGGAAGATTAGATTTATTCCCACCTTAGGTACATATCAAACTTATTGTAGCTCAACCAACATGCCTATGCTCATCACTATCCTAACCAAGCCCATACCCTTCATTCCACAAGTCATGTTATCTCTTATAATAACAACTCTACATTCTTGTCTAGTCAAGATATAGAACAACTCTTTTTTCGAACATATGTGGCATGTACATCCAAAATCTAGGATCCATTTCTCAGCCATTCTCTTATCAGAAACCATTAGTATGAGTTCATCCTCATCGCTTCTTTCCTCAATAATAACACTTTCTCTATTTTTAATTGGTTTCTTTATCCTTCTTTTAAGACAATCTTTCATAAAAAGGCCTTCTTTATGATAGTAAAAGCGCCTTAGCAACCCTCCTTCAGATCAAATGGCTTTTTATGTTTCCTTTTCTTGTTATTCCTCCCCTTACACTCAAGGCCTTCGTTAGAATTGGCTTCCTTCAATTACTTTTTCTTATTTAACTTCTTGAAACTAATTGCATTCTTTACATCATCTATGGTGAGTGCAGTCCTACCATAAAGTAATGTATTGATGAAGTGCTCATATAATGGTGGCAATCAGATCACCATCATTAAGTCTTGATCTTTATCCTCAATTTTCACATTTATCACCTCCAAGTTCAATACTAACTTATTAAATTTATCTAGATGTGTTTCCACCGACCCACCTTCTTGTAGATCAAAAGCATACAGCATCCTTTTGAGGTAAAGCCTTCTCGTTGTGGATTTTACCCAATATTTATCTTTCAATCTTAACTAAATTTTGTTATGATTTTCTTCAAGACCTTCCTTAGTACCTTATCGGTTAAAAATAAGATTAAGGCATTTCTTGCCTTCCTCTGAAATTTCTTAGAATCTATTCTCCTAAAGTGTTATCTCCAACCCTTCATGATCTAACAATGCTTACATCTTAAGGTTCTATAATCCAAAATCCTATTCACTAGAAAAGTTCTTAGTGGTGAATTTTATACTCACCATTACTTTACCTTTTTAATTATTCTTCTTAACCTTAGACCATTATTCCAGTCAAGGAACAGTATTGATGATGAACAATACTAATGCCGTAATGATAAATAATAAGTGATAAATGAATAGTGTCGACGGTTAAAATTTTAAACTTGGTTCTAATACCATTAGTTATGCATGGAAACAAAACTTTGACCAAGAAAAATAAATATAATCACAAATAAATATCAAACACTCAAAGGTAAATAATCTAAAATTCTAATCCCATAGCAAACACACCACAATAATCAAGATTATTACACAAATATATATATATATATAGATATAGATATAGATATATATAAAATAACATATCAAATCAAGCAAGACATAAAATTTTTGCAGAAGAATTTTTATATTAATTATGTGATTGTTTATTACAAATGCAAAAACAAACTTACCTCTTTGTTCTTTTACTCCCTCAAATTTTCTTGTGTCTCTCTCTCCTTTTGACTTCTTTCTAATCTTAAAAAAGTATCCTATATTAACAAACAAATCTTTTCTAAAATACTTAAGAGATAACCTCCCCTAAAATTCTTAAAACACCTAAAGTTTACAAGTAATTTGATTCTTTAATAAAATTTAGATTAATTTACAACAATGCTTGATGAAATCGTTTACGTGGGGCATAAATCAAAATTGGTTTACTTTTAAACTATGGTTTTTCTTGGTAATTTAATCAAAAGCTTTCGAAGTTTTGTAGTTTGTTTGATTAGGCTGTCTTCTTATCTGCGAGTTCATTGCCCATATATTGGTGGTATCACTGAATTAAAGCCCTTTGAATCTTGTGTATGTTGAAATTTGGTATTGAAAAAAAAAAATCAATTTAACTATCAGGTTAGCCAGCATCCGAAGTCTGTTAGTTGCTTGTAGTATTAGTTCCAACATGCAAGGAACTAAAATATTTGTCTGCTTTTCTTCAACAATATTTGTCTCATTGATGAGCTATTGAGATTCATTTATGAAATTCAAAGAACTTATATATCCATTTCATTACAATGTATAACTGAGAGGTCATGACAAGGGAAAACTGCCTGCTAATTCTTGTCCATGTTAGAGCTCTTTATTTTCTATCTTTATTCAATCCGGAAAACAATCTTAGAAACTAGGAATTTGTTTTATAGGGTTCACTTGTCTGCATGGGTGAAGAAGAATAAGAGGAATTAATAAACTTAAGAGAACTGTACCCTTGTTAAGGATTCTGCTATTTTCTTTGACAGACAATAAGCAGTAGACTGGATGGTGATCATGGGATTGACACCAACTGCACTTGGAAGAACGCTAGCATCACAAACAAAGAGGCCTTCTGCTTCCCAACTCTCCCCATTCTCATCAACTGCCCCCTCTTTCTCACTAATCCCCATCCTACAGCTTCCCATTTGATGTGCGGAGCCATAAATCATCCAGTTCTCCACTGGTGACTTGGGACCCTCTGTTGGATAAACTGTGTCCAGAAACTCCTCCACTTCCTTTTTATTAACTCCTTTACATTTGAGTCTCTGTCCATCACTACGATGAGTACCAACTTCAACAGCTCCTGCTGCTATTAAAATCCTCAATGCCTGCCTCAATCCAGCCTTCAAATTTTCTTTGTCCAAGGAATCTAATTTATAGTTTATCCTTCCTTCTACCTTAACTTCTCCAGATCCCCGATCCCTAATTATCGTTATGAAGTGTGCAGTTCTTGCATACTTCATCATCCTTTGTTTTATATCAGTCCCAGACTCCCAAGGGAACAATACACCAAATTTTCCTGGTGATATTTCAGGAGTTTCTATGAGGGCTCTTACATCGGAATATTCCGAAACAACCTTGTTGACTGATGTGATTATGCCACCTTGGTAGACTTTTCCCTTGAACTCTGTGTTTGATTTAGGGAAGTATCCCCAGGCCATCAAAACAGGATGAAGGTGAAGATTCTGACCGATGTGCTGATTCTTCAATCCACTAGAGATCAGTAAAGGGGGTGTCAAAAGAGCCCCACATGCTGATATTGTTGCTTTGGCTTCAATTTGAAATCTCATCGTGATTTTTTCATTTAATGCTTTAACAATCACTCCTGAGCATTTCTTTCTCCTTATGCCTCCATTCTTACTCTTTTCTGATAATAATCCCTCAGCTTTGCATCCTGTTAAAATGACTGCACCATGATCTACAGCATCAACCAGCCATGTCCTTTCAGTCCCCTTTTTGTCTCCTCTTTTACAGCCAAAACTGCAAGATCCACAATAATGATTCTCCGAGGAATTTCTTGCCACCCTCTCAACTTCAAGACCGAGATTTTCACACCCTCTGCGAAGCACCTGATTCTGGAACCCTTCCTCTACACAGTTCTCTGTAACACCAATTCTCTCGCACACAGTATCCATAGCAGAAAGATACTCAGCGCTACGAAAGAGTGGGAGCTTATGGTCCTCTGCCCATTCCCGAAGCAACGACTTTGGTGTCTTGATGCATGCTGACCAGTTGACAGCTGAGCCACCACCCACCGTTGATCCCGCCAGAATCATCATGTTCCCGTTATCTGTTGCAAGGACTCCTCCTGATTCATATAGTTGATCAAGTGAGGGACCTTCAAGAAGGGAATAATCTGGAGGAGAAAAGTAGTTCCCTTTCTCAATAACAACGACCTTATGCCCCGAACTTGCTAGAACAGAAGCTGCAACACCACCGCCGCAACCAGAGCCAACAATTACAACATCACATTTGATTTTGTAGACGTTCTGTTTTGAATCTTTGGTAACCTGGAGGCCTTTCTGGCTGAGTGTTTGGAGAAGGGTTGAGTCAGTTTCATACAAAGTTTCAACCATTCCCCTGTGAAGTGGCCTCTCCTTACGAATTTCGGGCACATTCTCAACATTTTCTACTTGATAATCAATAGCTTCCCATGCTTTGTTATTTCCCTTTTCATCCACCTGAAGAAGGAATGATAAATATGGAAATCGGAGATGTGCTCCAAAATTGAATATGATTACGGAATGTTAAAGAAATTTGAAAATAAAAACATTATATTGTAAGCTTTCTTTAAAGTTTGTTTAACTCCTGGATTCCTTAATTATGGAATGGAATTATATCTGTACAAAGCAGCTTGTCTTTCTCTTTATTTGGCATGATTCATGTACAGAAGGACCATCGTACATAGATTTAAAGTGCCCGGAGTGACGAAAATTGTAAGTTTAAGATATACTTGAAATTGGGTGACTTGATGAAATCATAGTTCTTAAAGAAATAAATTCAAAAGATGTCAAATACCAATCAAAATATGATTAATTCTTACTAAAAGTCGATGTTTATTTCTCAATAATACTAAAATAGAGGCTGTTGAGCATTTTAGCAGAAACACTCTTTAAATTTAGCTTCTTAAGATGGAGAAAATTTTTAAGTAGTGCAATTTTAACAAGACCATCCTATACCATATAAAATTATACTGTATATTTGACACTATTGTATCACCTGGAAGAACATGTTGAAAGCGTATGGATATTATTTCTTTGAGACTACAGACGGCATGTTAAATGTACGCAAGTTTAATCTAATCCATTTGTACGATTGTGATGGATTGAAAAATGAAAGGTGGAATTCATAATGAAGTAATTAATCGAGATAGGTTGTGTGTCTCTTTCTAAACGACAGATTAATTAATTAACATGATCTCAAAGTTTAAGGTGTTTTTGTTGTTGGGTAATTTATTAATTAATTAAGCTGGAGTGGAATTGAAGGGATTCTATTTTGACATTAAGCTTGAAATTTTTTTTGAATTGTTCGAGATAGTGATCAGGAGTCGACATGTTTTACATATATAGTAAATGTTTTGCTACACAATGTTTTCAGAGTATTGGTTAAAATTTTTATATTTATTATTTATAATAATTTTTTGTATTTAATAGAATAATTAATGAATATTTTTATTTATTAAAATTGTAATTTATTAATTATTAAATCTAATAACTTTAATAAATATCTCAAGTATTGTTTAATAAAATCCATATAATAAAATTAGAAATGGGTATTTATAGTTTTTCAATTAAAAAATATTTAATCTCGCTTGGTCTTTAATTTAAATCTAAAAGGGGAAACCAAAAATGACTAAATAAATAGTATTTAAACAAGTTGAAATTAAAAGAATTTTTCAAAAATTTTTCTGAATACGCGCAAAAATTCTTTGATTTTATTTTGAGTTTAATAATTAATACCATCTTTCACATAATTCATTCTATGTTTTTTAAATATCTTTCCTTTGGAAATAGAGAACCATTTTTTTTTTTAAAAGACAGTTTTGAAAATAACAAAGATAGAATAAATTAATAATCCAAAATCTTTTTTTTTTTTCAAAACAAAAAGATTAATATACATCTTAGCTTATTCTAACAATAAACATCTCCATACGATGAATCAAATAAAATATCACCTAAAACTTAATCGTTTAATTTCGATTATAGAAGTAATATATCTCTACATTAATCTGAGCTTCCTATTTCTAATATCAACAAGCAAAATTCTAAAATGATAAGGATGTTTAAACAACTCGTTTTTTGACTTTATTTATATATATTAGGGAATTCTAATTTGCTTGTGGGATAAACTTTTTGTATCCAATCACTAAACGTTGCTTCTCACAAAATTGGAAAAAAAAAAAAGTCTGAAAGGAAAAAAACAAGTAAAGGGTCGGTCTGTTTGAGAGTTCGAAATAAAGTGGATTATCCTATTTATCGGACTTCTCTACATCTATTCATAATTCATTCTCTTGAAAAATATCACCTAAAACAAAAATTACCCTAAATGGAAAGAGTCGGAACAAGAGCAGCACTTCTGTGTTCTAACTTTAACGAAATTATTTAATTTATATATTCTCATTGTCTTTATGTTTATAAGCACACATAACAAAGATAACCGACTAAAAAGGCAAGGAAATTTTTTTTTCAAGTGATGAGGAGAACATTACCCGGGAGAAGAAAACGAAGAGGCACAGAACTTTGATGTAGACAAATGCAAGTCTAATTGGCGTAAAGAACCAGTGCTTGAACCATTTTTGCAGAACCTTTTCCCTCTTCTCCAAGGATATACTTGCGAAGTTGTTAACATAAGGCCATTTCTTGCTAAAACTAAGAGACCCACAAAGCAGTAACGTGCCTAGTCTAGTAGACAGCAACAGCAACACCACTCGTACCAGGATCACAGCTTCTATCAAACCTCTCTTCACCATAATCTCAGCCATCTGTTCTTCAAAGAAACATTAGAAAAAACATGGTTTAAATTGTGAGAATAGAAAAGATGAAGAAGGGTTTGTTTTCTTACCTCATCTGGGATTGGAGCTTCAGCAGCAGAAGCTTTGTAAAAGGACTCGACAGCCTTGTTTTCTTTTCCCTCTGAAGAAATTGAATTTGAAGGCAAAGAAGGAAACACAGCGTCACAAACACTAGCCAGTGATTGCATCTCAGATGTACTAAGCCCATGATTGTATTTCCCAGCTGATCTCCTCTTTCCATTCAACAAAGGATGGCATTCTTTTCCCATATCTCTTTCTTGCTGCTGCTTGGAAACTGGCGTCTGTCTAGCTTTCTATTTTATATAACAATATATCGCTTCTCAAAGTCTTTCTCTTTATATAGACTGCAAATAATAAATAATTGCTTCTGTCTTTGAGAGGGAATTAGGAACCTCAGAAGTTTAGAAGCAAGTGGAATCATTTTATAGCTTATTAATTAAAAAAGTGCTTTTCCTCCTTTTAAGCTTACGCGCAACGTTCACTGGCCAGAATTTAGATGACCCATGGAGAAAGATTTTTTTAATAACAACCCTTTTTCTAATTCAGACTTTTAAGCTGGCATCAATTTCAGGGAAGGGATATTAACTCAACTTTGTTGTTCTTCGTTTCGGGACCAATAGATGATTGCCACGGTGTTTCTAACACGTTCCATGTTCAATTGTCTGTCCAAGATGTTGTTGTTAATATGTTCAAGTTTTCTTACCGTAGTAGATCTTCTTGAATCATCTTATTAGTTTCTTCCTTGTTTTATTGGGTATTTTTCATAGGTTTGGTTTGAACTTTTTTAATGTTCCATGTTCAATTGTTTGTGCAAGGTATTGTTGTTAACAATTTCAAGTTATCTTATTGTAGTAGATCTTCTTGAATCATCTTATTAGTTTGTTAGTTGTTTTATTGGGTATTTTTCATGGGTTTGGTTTGAACTTTTTTAATATTATTGTTACCTTTGTTTCGGACAATATCGATATGGGAAAATTTTTTATACAATACGTCTCACATTCTTAGAAATTATAAAATACGTATTAGTAGTACATTAATGTATAAAAAAAAAATATTGGTCAATCTCATAAATAATACCAAACATATTTCTTGCATATAAAGCAAGCGCTCGCTTCTTGTACTAAGATCTTATTTCTAAAGACTAAACCCAAAAACAAAAAAAACATTTACATTTTGCTTAGATTTGGTGTTTATGTTGTATTTTATAACTAAAATAAATATTCAATAACATAATTTTTAATGGGATCTATAAATAAATATTTATATTTAGCATTAAACAAGAAATTTTAACTTAATTTTATTTAGATATATCAACTTTTGTTTGTTAAAGAATAAGCTTTCTTGATATATATCACTTGTGTTTGGTGAGTTAAAATTTATCAAAATCATACATAAATATAAATAAATAAAATTTAAAACTATAAAAATTGAGAATTACAAACAAAATAAATAAAAGTTACAATCAAGGAAAATTACAACAGATGCCAGAGCCCTGTCCTTCTCCTTCAATTAATAATGTCTTATCTGTGAACAGACCTGTATCCATAATTAATACCACTGTTAAAAACATTAACACCATAAATAATATATTTATATTATATTAATATTTATAAAATCTCTTATTATTTTTTAAGTAAGATTTCGTTTCTTTTTTTTCTTGAATTCTAAATTCGTCTTAAAAATTATAATTTTTATGTTAAAAAATTGATATTAATTTTAAAAATTTTATATTTTTAAATAATTAAAATATAATTATTATAATAATTTTATCAACATAAAACAAATTTTATCAAATCTGTCAATAATTAAGAAAAAATCTGTGCAATATTTAGGATCCTCCTCCCGGAAAATTTCAAAGTATCGACATGCTACATGCTTTTAATCCACAATTTTTCCTTCATCATCAATCACGTGATCCGAAACAGCTATAACATTATCGGATGATAGGGAAGTTGATGGACGCATGTCCAATTGCCATGGGACTTGTGGCTGTGAAAGTGAAAATAGAGAAAGATATTTAATGCCGTTTGTTACAAGAAAAGGACATGTACTGGTTTCCATTTGGCAGCCTCATAGCCATAAATGGTAAGTATATTCAAGTACATACATACCCACACTAGCCAATTATGAACAATGGTCCAATGGGAGCCTGCATGGCTTACCAAGTTAACAGATGTATCAATAATTTGGCGTAAGATTCTACTCTATCGGGACTACTAATTATAATTTTGAACATTTCTTAGAAAGTATAACTATTGCTGCATTGAGATTTATGTTCAAATTGACAAGAGTGAAGATAAGTTTTATTAAATTACAGTCCTAAAGCTTACACTAATAGAAACGAGAGGGGGGATGAAAATTTAGAGCTACAAATTCTAATTTAAACATAATTTTTACAAAATATAAGGATCAGAACAATTGCACTAGGATTTATGCCCTGACAAGAATCTAGATAAATGTTATTAAAATACTATTAGAGTCAGACGCCAAGAAAAATGATATTGGGATCGGACTCATATCCAGACTATCTACTATGTAGATAAGGATTGCTAAAGTTGCATTCAAGTTGTAGTTATTGTTTTATATTGGGATCGAACTCATATCCAAACTATCTACGATGTAGATGTTTCGCCTAGCAACAGATAGTTATTATTTTAGATTTATATTAGATTTGATTAATTGAAAAAGTATTTTTTATAAAAATATTATGTAATCATAAATTTTATCTGAATTATTTTTTTTAAGTGATAATTATTTTATATTTATTTAAAATTTGATAAATTAGAATTTTTTATTTATTAAAAAAAATATATATTACTAAAGTACTATTTAAAGTCTATGCCATTAAATATAGGAATGTGACAGAAATTTAAATAAAGACTATTAAACGACTGCATTAAAGTAAATGTTTATGCTTTGAGTAAAGTCAAAATCTACCGCAAATAACAAAAATTTACTCACGCAGTTATTCAATATGCAACGTACCAACCACTTAGAGCTCCAATCCTTACCCTTCAAGTTACCAACTACTTAAAGCTAGAAGTGGTTGGCAATTATAAGTACTGTGTCTATCCAATCTTAAAATATAAACTAATCGTAATTTTAGTCAGACTCGTAAATATACTTAGCCCAAACACGTTTGGCCTCAATAAACTACTTTGATACATCTAATTTTAGAGGTAAAATCTATAATATGTTTAATATACAAATATAAAAATTATACATCTAGTAATACTTCAAAACATAAATTGTAATTTTATAATATTTTAAATTTAAATTAATAATTATTCAAAAAAAAGTCGATGCCATAGCTCTAACCAATTCCTATCAACTACACTGCCCTTGAGTTTAAGACGAGACATTTACTTATAAATGGGAGATAAATTCTGTGAATGATCCTAAATTCACAATGTTAATGGAGATTTTCTCCGTTCTTCATTATAGTCAATTTTAGATTTAAAAAAATGATCTTAATCATATGCAAACTCCAACTTAAAAATAAGGATGATAAAAAGTCTAAATATAAACTTCAAAAACATTACAAAGTCTCATACCATATTTAAAATTTTATGTTATATAAATTACGATCTAAGTAATCATTATATTGACTTAGATAAATAGGTAATAATTACATGGTATGTAAACCCTGTTTTACGATTTAAAGATATGTTGGTTATTTTGTTCTTTAAGAATATTTTTGTCTATTTATAAAATATATGTCTAGATACTAATATCAAATAATTGATACCATATGGATGTTTATCGAGAGATTTGAGAAAATTTAGATGAAAATGATTGAATTTGAAAAGAGTTTTATTTAGGCCACAATTGAACACTTAAGGTTCGGAACTAAATTCTAGTTAATTAAAAAAGGTAATTGACAAATAGTTTTTTGTTATTTAAAGAGAATTCAAAGATTGTTAAGAAAAAAAAAAGAAGTAAAATTAAATATCGAATCAATGAGAAAATAGCATTGAATATACAAAACGATGAAAACTATAAGCTTGAAAACCCTAGGAGGATCTAAGGCCAAATTGGCCTAAGACCCTTCCCCTATGACTGACGTTGGTCTGGGTATCAAGCATAGGGTCATTTTGGGTCCCTTGGTTTAAATGATATCGATTCGAAGTTTTTTTTCTTCTGAAAAATCAATTTTGCCCCTATTTAAATCTTTTCTTTTTTTTTTTCTTTGAGAGCGTTTTGATAAATTCACTAGGCTTTATATATATAGGGAGGAGGATTGATCATTTCTTCTCTTCCTCTTCTCCAATGAATTTCTTTCCCTCTGCTCTTAGTTTTTATCCTTTCTCATTTCTCTTAATTGCTTCGTTTTTTTCATCAAATAAATTGTGGTTTCGTATTAAAAATCATAACAACTTCACTCACTCATCATTATAAAAGCTTTGTTTTGTCTATTTAATTGAGAAATCAACCCGGAGAAAGCTAGGGTTACTATTTACAATTTACAGTTTTCATCAATTCACAAAAATTAAAGCTTTCTAGGGTTAGAATTATCTCTTTGGTAAGTTTTCTAGTATTTTATAGTTTTAATTGCATGATTTGATGAATTTAAATTTTTAAAATTTACTATTTATCTGAGAAATTTTGGTTTCAATTATATAAATTCTGCCTAAATTATATTATTTAGGGTATAGAGTATGTATAATTACAATTAGATAGTTGAAAACTTGAATTGGAATGATGGGTAATAATTTAACAGTGAGTAAAGCTATTATACATATTAGGATTTTATTGTGCATTAAAAATTTTTGTATAATTATGATAAATTGAGTTTGAATTTGTTGATTTTGATATATGTATATCGAATTATGATATGGTCATGAGATTTTATTATTGAAAATCAAATAAATAACTAAAAAATAGAATTAAACATATGAATAGACATCAAATTGTCAAAATGTAAAATTCGTGGGTATAACCGTGCATATATAATTATATTGATATTCTTAGAGATTAAGAGACTAAATAAACTTCATTAAATAAAAAATTCGAGATAGATAGCATAATGTACATATATATGTTGTTTGGGAAAAAATACGGAGGTAACATATAGACACCCAATCAACAAGACACGTGACAGGAGGTCAGGTGTAATCTCAGGGTGCTCTCTTCTTAGGTGTACTCCATCCCAGCCCCCCAGTTCAATGGTTCCACCTTTCTAATTATCTGACAATTCAAGGATTTCACCGTCCCAGATATATTTTGCCCCAGCCTTTCTCTTTTCGGAGAATCAACTATCTCAAACAAAAACTGTCCCAGGTATCCCCGGTTCAGGGATTCTGTGGTCTTCGAAAAACTTCGTCCCAGGCAACCTACTTCTCAGGAGAATCAGTATCGTCGTAGGCATCTAAAAGTTGGAGTTTACAGTCATTCCCAGCTAGAGTAGTTTCCCAAGAAAATTATCTCAGGCCAAGAGTTCCCTGACTACTGGCTCTCCGACGATTTCTGACTAGAGTATCAATGGACATGTGCCCTTCTCGTTCAAAAAATAAAAATGATTGATGACAATTGGCCTGTCAAAAGCACCTATCCCATCCTCTGATCATTTTCAGGTGATGGGACGGTGTCGAGCCTGCAAAGTCGGCAGATGTGACGGTATCATTAAAAAAAATCGACTGCACACTATCCCATGTCAGAAATCATATCCTTCTCATTCTTCGATGCCAAGTTATATCACTATTCAAAGAAGGGGCACTATATAAACCAAACTTCTTCAACAAAAAGGGGGTTGGTTGGTTGGTTTTTGAGATATTCGTTAGTCATTGTATTTTGGGACGGACTTCTTATTACTTGTGAAGTAAGAAATACTTAAGGTACGCAAAGAGATTGAGAGAAATTCGACAGTTTCATTACCGTCGTTTTTCTTTTCACTATCTTCGGAGGGTAAATTCCACACATATTTCTTTCATCCTCAATTCATTTAAACTTTCTTTTGCTACCTTTATCTGAAACACATTGTATTCCTCCACTCTTTTTTCTGACTTAGGTATCAGAGTTTTTCTGTCGGGAACCCCTCCCAGCGTCAATCCAAGGTGTTTACTTTCTTTGCAGGCTTAGAAGGTGAAGCTCTATCGGAAACAGACACGTTCACAATTATTCTCCGGTGTAAAAATTATCATTCGACAAACAGCTGCATTGCCCTCACACCTAACCAGCTGAGTTATTTTACGTTGGCCCGAGGAGGGTCCATGGATAATTCTTGCACCAACAATTGATGTCGTCTGTGAGGACAAACAAAAAGTCATTGAAGCATCGTGTATGGAGGAAAGAATATTCCCTGAAGTTTTTTGGAAAATATTTTCTGAAGTTTTTCCTTAGAAAAGCATTTAAAATGGCCAAAAGAAGACAGGGAAAGGGAGGTTCGTGTGAAAGTGCAGCGCAAGGAAGAAAAAGGGGCCCACCCACGCATGAAGGACCCTGTCTGAGAAGGAATGCACAGATGAGTTTCTAGTCAACAGGACCAGTACACTGGGAAAACTATTGGAAATTAGACACCAGTTATCCAGAGAGTTAGTTGTCCCAGGAATAAAACAAGAAAAGTTATTTCCCTAGAAGAGCAAAAGATTTGAGCTTCCCAAGGCGGTAATGAGGAGACGATTCAGAACTTCGGACAAGTGCGTGGCAATGCATCCATACCGGGGTTAAAAGCCCTACATAAAGGAAAGGCTATAGCAATTGAAGTATCAGCGGATGAACCTAAAGTGCCTCAAAATGTTAATTCGTCCCTCAGAATTTATGAAGGACAAAACTAGAGCAAATATGACGAAGGAGGGCACCACCGAGGGATGAACAAATGAGTGGAAGAATGCGATTTGACTTCCACT
>JAVXUL010000010.1:7732204-7748503 GCA_035590515.1 Trichilia minutiflora | reverse complement strand
AGTAATTAATATATTATTTTATCATATAATATCAATATTATCATACAATAAAATTAAATATATTCAATATTTATTTAGGCGGTTTGATTTGGCGGTTTGCGGTTTAGAATTAATTCAATCTATAACCAAAACTGCTAATAGCAGTTTGTAAAATTTTAATTTAGAGATCAATTCAATATAGATTCAAATCGATCCAAACCGATCCAAATTAATCTAATTAAGCGATTTGAATTAATTTGGAACGGATCCATTTAAATTTGTCCACCTCTAACATTCAAAGCTTTTCCGCCAAAAAATTTCAAATATCAAAATCACGATTTCAGTGAATCCTCCTGTACCTTAGGGTGGATGGAGCGTACGTGTGAAAACTAATATTAAACCTCTGTAAATTGTTATTGGAAGGAAGACGTTCACTTGGTTGGATGAAAATAACAAATCAGTCCTTTCACTTTAGAAAATTACACTTTTATCTTTTTTAATTAACTTTTTTAAATAATTCAGAGTAATCGAATTTTATTCGATCAATTTTATCCGACTAATATTTGAAAAGATATTCACTTTCTAAGTATTCCATTTAAATCACGAATAACTAATTAAAATCGAAGTTAAATCATGCACCAAAACAAAAATTCTAAATTTAATCTATCACCACCACATTATATTTAAAGATAATCTCTTTTAATTAATTTGTGCCGTTAAAAAAACGAAGTTAAAGATAAAGTTGTACTTTATTTTTATTAAAATTTTAAAAATTAAAAAATTAAAATATTTTCAATAAAAGACTAAAAAAAATAATTTTATTTTAAAATGTAATTACAATAAATTATTTATTAGAGAATTAAATATAAAGATATATCTGTAATACTTATATATTTTATTAAACATAATAATAAATATAATTTATTTAAGAGTTCAATTAATATTAATCAATATAACTTATCGTCACTGTCTTTATCTAGCCGCTATCAACCATTGCCCTGTGCCGCTATCCATTTTCTGTTGAGATCCCTGTTAATATCCTTAAAACCCTTACCATACATTCAAGGCGTTCTCAACTGAAGTGGACGACAACAAAGAACCGTGGCCGTAGCATCAACGACGACGAGATTCATTATCTATTTTTACATAAAAATAATAATTATTTATTAAAATAAATAATAAATAAAATATTAATATATCACAAATTATATTATTAAAATAAAATTATTTCTGAAACAATATTGGAGTTGATTTATATTTATGTTAGTACAAAATTGAAACAATTTGTATTTTTGTCCATGAAAAATTAGTGTCACATTGTGTTGTATTGATGAAAAAGTGAATCGGTTATATGTATTTTTATATAAATAAATATATCACATTAACTTTATAAATTTAAGTATTAAGAAAATTCCAAGATGTTATTAGAGTAAATATTTGAAGTATTAATCTTTCTGGAAACAAAGTTAACGAAGACAAACCATTTATTCACTGTACGCACATATTCCATTTTCCATATTAGTTTCCACTGCTTTAATAAACAGAAAAATTACTTTGATTGTCTACGGAGTATGCAATAAACAACAAACACAAATAGAGTTTTGTCATGCTGATGGTTCTCTGAAGCCAAATTACAGAAGTTTTAAAGCATGCATCATACGTTACCTATGGTAAGTGCCTCCACAGTGCTGGGCGATCTCTTGATATAAGGAGAATACGAGATCCAAGGTAATCAAAAGAAGGGGCATACAAATCATCTGGGCCAATGATTTCTCGAACATTTTGGATACTGTTACTATCACTTGTCAAGGACTGGAATCCATCATCCCTCAAGGCATCAAAAACAAAGAGGCCAAGCCCACAAACACCCATGACAAGGTTCGAATTTCCCCAAACTTGTGTTATGGCTGAGTAATGAGAGTGAGCATTGGAATCTGGCAGAGAGTATGTGCTAATTAGCCTCTGTTTCCGCAACGAGAATTGTTGTACCTGTGAGGAGAGCTGCTTTTTTCCTGTTGACCTCACATTAGAACAACCAAGAAAGATAGAATCCCCACGAGAGAAAACAGACTGCACGTTGACCCCAAACTTTGGGATCTTAAGACCAACACCAGATGGGTGGCGAAAGTCCAATATATTAATGAAATCAGGAGTGCAGAACACACCATCATTTCCATCGGTTTCAGCAGAAGTCGCTCTGCATTTGAAGTGTCAATTATTTTAGTGGTAGCAAGACATATTACTATGGCTTCATATGCGCATTCAATTTTTACGTAGAGATGCTAGTGTTATTTCCATGAATTGCTTAATAAATAGGAAAAATAAAAGTTAAGATAGGACAAACAAACAATAATCAAATGACACATGCACACTATTCCAAACATCAATTATTCATAATATTCCTTTGTGAAATACGCTTGAGAGCAATAAGTAAACCAATAAAAGCAGAATATGTATGAGATAACTACAGAAAGAAGAATTACGAAAGTCTCACCTTTGGCGCACACCTCCACCTAATTCAGCGTCAGTGTTATTCACGTGAAGAGCTGAAATTTTCCTGCCATGTGATGAAACAGAGAGCAATGGTTGAGGATTTAGAGAGCTCACATCCCACAAGGATATTGTTTCAGCTTCGGCTACCACTACTTTTCCTCTGCTTCTCCATTGCAAAGGGCTAGAATAATCCATTGTTAATACAGGCTTTTGAACCTCCCATTGCATTATTTGCTCACCATCTCGGACATCGTAGATTGTAACAATCTTTTGAGAACTGGCAGTTGAGACAATAAGAGGTCCACAAGGTTTATACCACCACTGCCGAGTTTCTGGTACCAGGACACTAGACAAAGCAGTTCTTCTACAAGTATTGTTATTTGTTAGAGAAGCGAGAACAGTTCTTGAAGAGGTTGTTCCTCCACCTTCAATGTGGAAAGCTCTGATATCTTTGCTATAAAAATCCCATGAGCAAAATCCTGAATCAAGAGTATTCCCAGCAGATGCAGCCACAACATATCTTCCTGAGCAACCATCTGCACCAGCAGCCCGAATTATCCAACAATCTCTCCATATACTAGATGAAACTCCAGTTGGGGGCTTGTATACAGCCTTATCCTGAAACAACGATGGACCATAATTAAAGATAACAAATAAAGGGAACATGCAAGGTTTCTGTCTCACTATGCTCATAACAAGCTTTGGCAAGAAGAAAGAGCATCCACCAAAGAAAATAAAATGATATATTCATGAAGTCAAACGAAGTTTATAAGCAATCGGTAGAAAGGCTTCCAAATTCTTTGCAAAAAGGCAGCATGCAGGTACTCTAGACATGCAAATAATTTGCAAAACGGGTTACATCATAGAAATGTTTGATGTTGAGTGAATGAAACTCATATTCAGTGGAAATTTACCAAATTGATGTTTTCAATAATTAAATACAATATGAAAATTCTTAAACAGGGACAAGATTACGTACTTCACAATTAGCAATATCATAGTAGGAGCAGGTTCCATCATCATAAGTAAGAATGACTGACTCTCCTTCTGACACAAACCATCCTCCTGTTGAAGTCTTTTGGCCAATTTCATTCAGCTGATAAATGCAAGCATCCTCAAGCTCCTCATCAATCATATGTTCTTGTCTATTCTCCTGATCATCAAATTCATCAAGCCTTTCATCAGAATTAAGAATGATTTCAGCATTACCTTTTCTACTGAACACGCCTGACGAACCTTGTTCATCAGTATTTGCAGCCCCATCTGTTTCAAGAACTTCACCGCACTCCATACCAATCAGCCCATTCCTTGTGGTGACCTTATTTTGAACTTGACCCAATGAAGCCAAAAATTCTAATGCTATTGGGCTCTCGTCAAGAGGGATCAATGACTTTTCCTCCACCTTTAAGTCATTACTAGATCCCACAACATCAATTTCATCACTCTGAGAATCCTCTGATGATGGTTTCATTGATATTCGATTTCTCAGCAACTTATGATGGGGAAACAGTCTAGCTTCCAGTTCCTGATTCTTTAATCCCTTAACTGAATCTTCAATGCCATCCACTTTCTTATCTTGACTCTTCTTAACAATCTTGCTAACCCCATCATTGTTTCCCACACTTTTTGAGCCCACAATTTTGCCCTCTGAATCACCTACGACATTAACCATAGCCTTCTCAATCCCAGAAATCTTTTCCTGAATATCAGAAAGAATCACTTTTGTCGTATCTGGATTATTCATATCTAACATTTCTTTAGTCCTCTTAATATCAGATGCAATCCTTTTCACCTTCCCTTCCAGAAAAGTGAGCTTCTCATGAAGCCTACTCGGATATTTGATATCACCAATAGTACTTGCACCTTCTCCGCTCAATCCCTTGTCTTTCAAGGTCTCTGAAGCCTTTGAATCGCTTGAAGTATTCTCATCAGATACTTTTAATGTCAATTCAACACAGGCGTCAATATTTTCAATTTTGTTAGCAGATTTCGAGGTATCAACTTTACCACAATTTCCAGCTTTTAAGCGAAAATCTGAACGACTATTTTCATTGCGACTCTCAAACTTACTACTAACACTAGTCCCACCTGATTTCCCCGAATTTGCGCTCAAATTAACACCTTTACCACAATTACTACCTAAAACTCTAACTCCACTAGCCTTCCTCTCATTTTCACTCTTCTTCTCCAGATTGACACCAAATCCTTTGTTTTCTTTAAATTCACTGAAACTCTTTTTCTCATGGCCATCGAATTCAGCCCCTTTGACACTCAAATCCCTAAATCCCTTCTTTTCAACTGAAACCCTAGAAACCTTATCTTTCTTAAAATCATTGTAGACCCTAATAAATTCAGATGGACTCTGGCTCCTACCTCTCGGGGCCGATGACGTGGACCACCTGATCCGTGAATTGCCGTTCTCTTCAGTCGCCTTTTCAACGCGTGGCACCGACTTGATTACTGGTTTCTGGGACCGAGTAAAGGGCTTAATGGTATCTTTTCCTGAAGAGGATTTTTTGAGGGCTGAATTAGGATTCTTGTTGGAGATTGAATTAGGTGTTAGGGCTTTTGTGCCTGTGCTGCCACCGCCGCGGTCTGTATGACGGTTAATCGATAGAGAGGACATGAATATTTTGGTAAAATTAAAATAAATTTGAGTAAATTGATTTTTGGATCTGAAATGTCCGGGTTTTGTGTTTCATGGTTTAAATGATAAGCGAGGAATTGAGCGGGAAATTAATTTTGATTTTCGAGTTTTTTAGAGGGTTTCTTACCGTGTACACGACTATATTTTAGACTTAGTAAGCGCGCTTTATAAACAAAAGGTACTATAGTCTTTCAGTTTTTTTTTTTTAAATTTCTTTTTGTTTTAAATATTCTTTATATTTTCAAGTTAAAAAAAAAAATAAATGAACATGAAATATATAAATCAAGAATATGCTTGAAATATAACATCTGTATAACTTTGTACAGTAATTTAAGAAACAATTTTAAATTATTTTTTAAAAATTTTAATTGATTTAACAATCTTGATAAAAAATTGCTATAAAAAATTTGGTTTATATATGTATAAAAGAAATATTAAATATAAAATATAAATATTTAAGTTTTATTGTTTTAAATTTAAATAAAAAATTAATATAAAGTAAATATAAATTTTATTTTACACAATTATAATATTTTTATAAATTAGTCATTTGAATTATAAAATTGATTTAATCACAATATATTTGATAATATATTGTCTATTCAATCGTTTTACAGCTTTTCAATTCAACCAACTTTAAAATTACTCGAAATTGAATTTAAGAGGTTTATGGGCCACTTCTTTTGACCATTTTTTTTTTAAATATCATTAATTTTTTGTTTTAAATGTATTATTTTTAATTTATAATGAAAATCGATGATATTTCTATTTATACGACTACGAAAAAAATTGATTGTATTATAAAATATTCTGGTTTAAAAAAATAAAAAAATATATTTGATTGCATATCTTGAAAATTTTATTTTTAAAAATAGAAAATAGTGTTTTTAAATTTTAACTAAAAAATAAAAATATAATTTTAAACTCGAACAAAACAGGCAGAGCCATATCATCACGTAATCCCGACATAACAAGATCAGTTGTCTTGATAGTATTGGTTGCTGAAACTCTCTCTTCTTCTCTGATAGCCATAGAAGCACGGGTCACCACCCCGAACAATCAAACCTAGTGGAAACAAAGTCTGAAAGACTGAACGACTGAAATTGGAATGGCTTCTGTAAGCTCTCTCCTTCACTCTCCGACATTTCTTTCTCAATCATCATCTTCTAGGTCTTCTTCCATCGAATGCTTTCCTAGCAGAAAAAGTCAAAGAGTCACAGAAAATCTCTCTTTTCAATCTCCAAGACGACGTCGTTTACTTGTTAATGAGAAACAATTTCAAAGTAGAAGTCAAGCTTTGAGGTCAGCCCTTGATGAGGAAGCTGTTCTTGACCCACCTCCCTCTGATGATTCCGTGGGCGACAAGAGTGAACTCGTTGCTAGTTTGAAGCTCAAATTGTTGGTAAGGTTTCATTATGGGGTTTTGTTTGATGTACCTACCATCTATCTCATTGTTTCTTTGAGCCTATTGATATCTGCACTGGATTGTCCTTGTTTGGTTGGATAACGATTCTGGGCCACTTATTGCATCTTGGCTGGTTTTTGCTCCCAAGTGCTAAATTATGTGCTCGTACTTCTAATTCTGTGAACTAGGTACTTTTGGATTCGACTTCTCAATTGTAGGTCGCTTATTATATTGATAATTTGATATGGTGAGTTTGAACTTTATGCTAACAATTTGCAATAGACTACTGAACTTTGTTATTCTTGTCTCAGTGCTTCTATTTATGTTCATAAGTGGAATCGTTAAATTTACATGCGAGTAAGCTAAGGTTTCAATTGGGATTATGGTGCTTCTACTTTCCTTTGAAAGCAAACGGAGTATTTGATGTTGCGGCTTTAAAACCACGGCACTTTAATTGACTGATGAGTATTCTTTACGTTTGGTTGAATTGTTCACCGACATCAGTTGCTGTTTGCTTGATTCAGCTTGATTTTGAGAAATGATGTTCAATGAACATCGTCTACATAAGGTTGACTCATAGTGCTGAGTAGAGGAAGTATTTGATGTTGATTTCAGGTGCTAAGAATTGAGAATTTTTCCAAGCTGTTGAACTTTTGAATATGGAATGATTAATTAAGACATATATACTCTCTATTCTTGCTTCAATGATGGATGAGGTAGAGGGAAATGAGAGAGATATTCATGTATGGAACCCAGTTTAATTTTGAACTATTAATTTGTTTATTTGCATTGAGGCAACATAGGGAATCACTCCCATGTGTTTATATAAACAGCTCTTAGCTTTGAAATGCTTAAGTTTTGTTTAAGCCTTGAGCCATCAACTTTCTATACTTGTCCTCTTTTCCTTTATTGGTTCCATTAGACTTAGGAATATCAAGCCAAACTCTAGGTGGGGTGGAGTGGGGTTGTGTGTTTGGTGTTGTACATTCTTGTGTGGCCTTCTAGAACTGTCTGTTAAAAGAAAAACTAGAAGCAGAAGTGAGTTCTTGATGAAGATTTTGTAGGTGATTATGATCACTGAAACAAATAGAAACATTAGTGAAAGGATATTTCAGAATCCAGTTCCTGTATAAGAAATTTTAACAAACTGCATACACAGTGTTCAAGATTTTAGGGCCACAAATCAAGACAGTAGTGGTGCTGAAGCGTGTGATGCAATAAACTGATTGTTAAATTTCTAGTCACATGACAGTTAGCTTGTAACCTGTCAGATTGATCGTTTACTGGCTTAGGCATTTGGTTCTACATGAGGGAGAAGTTTGTAGCAGTTTACCGGCCATGCAACTGCATGAAAGTTGATTCTCAGTTAGAATCCAAATTTTTGAAATTTTGGAAACTTGCTTCTACAATGTGCTTGCTGTTTGAATTTGGAATTTATGGAATCCTTTTTCATTTCCCAAACCATGGGCTCATGCAGCAATAAATCTGAATAGTTTGGATCTGGGCCCCTCATTTTCCTGATGCTACGGCTCAAGTACCTGTAGCCAAACTCGCTTGTAAGCATTGAAGCTATTTGCTCAAGTTGAGAATTGTCTGCGGTGTGATTACTGCAAACTTTGTAACTCAACGGAATGTTGGCAACAAATATGTAATTCAACATGAGTTGGAACTGAAGAATTTTGGCTGACTTGGTAACCAGGGGAGGCCTTAAGTTATGATTTGAGGATTGTGGGGTTCAAATATAGCTGAATGAGATCAATAGTGATCTCTTTGTGATAAAACAATTATGGTGTAGAGATGCTATATGAAAAGACCATGGTTATGTTTTGTGCAGAACCCATCTGAAATTCATGAGCAGAGATCATGATAATCATGTCTTAACATATGACATAGTTTGACCCTCAGATTAAAAGCATAGAGTACTACATAGTTTGACCCTCAGATTAAAAACATATGACATAATTGTTTATTGATTTAAAATTTTTATGTTAGCATCAGTATGTGCAAGGATCAATTTGTTGAATTTTTCCAATGATCTTAGCATGAATGTAAATCACTCGTGTGTGATTCTTTGAAGTTCCCATTTTAGCAGCAGAGTTAATGAGTATATTCCCCATAAACTTTCTTTGCTTTTGGCATGAGCACCACTTAAGAAATGTCAGGACAGTTTCTGAATAAGTTAGTGTCAATAAGGCTATGTTTGGTACTGATGTACTTCTACTTAATTTTGAAAGCACAACAGTTAAGTATTTGGCAAATACCAATTTTTAGTGACAACCATTCATTTTCTGATTTATAGGTGACATGTAGTGTGTGATCTCATCCAATAACAGATGTAACTTTAAAGCCACAACACCTTAATCCCAAATGTATAACTGTAGGCATCAGCACAAATAACCATGAAGGTGTATCTGTCAAGTTGATTTGCTTATTATGTTCTTTTTGTTAGTATCTTGATACACGTGGTTGGCCTGATGCAGAGTGCTGTTTCTGGGCTAAATAGAGGTCTTGCTGCAAATACCGATGATCTGCAGAAGGCAGAAACTGCTGCCAAGGAGCTCGAAGCTGTTGGAGGACCAGTAGACCTCTCGGCTGATCTTGACAAACTGCAAGGGAGATGGAAACTGCTATACAGCAGTGCATTCTCGTCTCGCACACTAGGTGGGAGTCGGCCCGGACCTCCCACTAGAAGGCTACTTCCCATAACTCTTGGCCAGGTTTGCTACTTTCCCATCTTTTTACATTGCTCATAGACCTTTTGTATTTATTTTAGCTTTCTGGTTTATTTGTTAATTTGTAACAGCCTTAGGCCAAAGCACGATTCCTCAAGCACATTACCTGGGTGCATCGCATTCAGTGATAATGGAAAAAAGAAAAAAAGAAGAAAAAAGGAGGCAACTTCCTCCTATGATATTATGAATGGAGTTTCAAATAATCTCATATCTCTTAATTTGAAATGGTACTTTCTTTTTTAAATTAAAAAAAAAAAATTATAACAATATGGTCAAGTAGTCACTCCAAGGTAATATTCTCTTTACAAGATTATCAAATTTATGAGTTTTCTATAATCTGAATGAAATTTCTTGCGGATGTAGGTCTTTCAACGAATTGATACATTAAGCAAAGACTTTGATAATATTGTAGAGCTTGAATTGGGTGCTCCATGGCCCCTGCCACCTGTAGAATTGACTGCCTCCCTAGCCCACAAATTTGAACTCATAGGTAGGTGGTCCTTTTGAATTCATTTTTGTATTTTAATCTCTTTACCATCCATACATCCTTCTAAAGCTTTTACTTGTAATAAGAACAGAATCTGCAAAGATTAAAATAAAATTTGAGAAGACAATGGTAAAGGCGAGAGGAAACCTTTCCCAACTTCCACCACTAGAGTTACCTCGCCTTCCGGATGCATTAAGGCCTTCATCTGATACGAGGAGTGGTGAATTTGAAGTCACCTACCTGGACAATGATACCCGCATTACCAGAGGAGACAGAGCCGAGCTCAGGGTTTTTGTAATCTCTTAATTTCCTTGCATGTTTAGTTTTCTTACCATCCTTGCAAATTCCATCTTCTTCCCCATTGTATAATCCCATCTGCTTGTTCTATTTAACTTTTGATCGTTATAAACACTGTGGTGAAAGGAAGCTACATGCAAAGCAGTTCTTCCTGCAACAGTTGAACCCTTGATAATTGTACGTTTGATATGTATACGGACACCCATGTTGCTACTCTCCTTTCCAATCATTGCACGCTGTATCTAAGTGCATTCCAATAATGGTTCATTAGGTTGATTTGCACAAATCAGTTAATTTTATAGTCAAGAAACAGGCTGAAAGTCATAATAAATAATTTCAAATGACATGATATTTATTTTCTGGATGGTTGGAGGTTGTAATAAGTAATTTTAAAATTCAATATTTAATATATTATTGTCATTTTGCTTTTATTATTTGGGATCAAAATTTAGAATGTGCGGTATTGTTGTTACTGACAACATTGAAGGCTGTTTTAATATTAATCAAAAACATTTTTTCTTTCATTTTAAATGTTTGGTAAAAAATAATTTCTAGAATTAAGTGTTTATGTATAATTAAACACTTGGAATGGCTGTGAAGAAGCATTTCGCACTATCTTCACTAGAAATACCGGTTTGTACAAGAATTTTCGAAGTTCTCGATTGTCAATCCAATCATGTTCTAAGATAATGAGCTGGGCTAAAGGGTAGCAAACTGGGCCACTGAGAGGTTGGTTCTAGTTTCATTCACTCAAGAGTTTGGTTATGGTTTGACCATTTTGACCCTGTCGTTGAAGATAGGAATTGTCTTCACAAGGAAAGTCACATATCAACATCCGTCTGGTAAGCGTCCCAAGTAGAGACGTTAGAAATGTAACGGCTATATTGTTTAAACTGTAAAGCCATAATTTTTAATTTCAATCTCAATTTCTAGCACTAACATAGATCTTTCTTTCTATCTTTCCGTCTGCATTTCTAGCTTTTCCAAAAACATTCTCTCTCTTTCTCTCTCTATAATCCGCACAGATTTGAAACTTCATTTCATTCTTTTGTCTGGACTCTTGGCTATTGGAAATACCCTGAAAAATTCGCAAATTAACCCGAAAGCTTTCCCTGGAAAATGTCCACTACAATCTTGAAAGTTTAAAGCTGGAACTTCTCTTCGAAATCGCCGTGAAATCTTGAAACGTCTTCTGGGTATCACTTAAAATGGCTCCAACACCTTCATCTTCCAAAGCAAATCAAACCATTTTCAAAACTCCTCAATCGAAACACCGGCTCAATTTTACATCTGCGAGAAACATATCACACCCATCACCAAACCCTAACTCTGCGGCCAAAGAGAGCGCACCACAAGAACATCCCGTAGAAGTTATCGGCAGAATACGCAACTTCACTAGCAACAAAGCCAAAAAAAATTCAGTCTCAGTCCTGCAAGTGAACCCAGATAAGAAGACTCTCCGAGTAAGGGCCGATATCGGTTACAGAGATTTCAGCCTTGATGGGGTTTCGTTATCAGAAGAGGAGGATATTGATTGCTTCTACAGGAAGTTTGTGGAGTCACGAATCACCAGCATAAAACTCGGAGAGAAGTGTACTATAATGATGTATGGTCCCACAGGTTCTGGCAAGAGTCACACAATGTTTGGGTGTGCAAAGCAGCCAGGGATTGTTTATAGGTCTTTGAAGGATATATTAAGAGATGATGGTGACAACGGGGAGAAAATCGGGTTTGGAACTTTTGTTCAAGTTACTGTGTTAGAGATTTACAATGAGGAGATTTACGACCTTTTATCCAGTAACAATGGTGGTGGATTGGGAATTGGGTGGCCTAAAAGCAGTGGATCTAAGGTAATTTTAGAAACCATTCCCTTAGAGTCATTGAATATTAAATTCCAGTGATTATTCTTTTTTGTAGTTCTTCATTTGTGTGCTGACTTTAGTTGGTTACTGTATTTTTGTTATTTTCATATTTATGTTGTAGCATTTTATGCACTGTTTCATAGAAATGATGGTATAAAATTATTTCAATATTTTTGGACAATGAAGTTATATGTTAATGCACTAGAAATGTCCATGTTATTTTGAAAAATGTATGTTATTTGGAATTTTAAGTTTGACCATCAATTTAAATCAGCTAGTAATTTGATTCGGATTTTGAATATCAAGTTGACAAAGTTGCATTACATCAGAGTTTACATAATAGAATTGGTCACGGTGTATCCTTTATACGATTTCTTATTGAATATAGGATTGTAATAGACACCAATGGACTTGTGTCAAAAGTACTAACGTTTTTGCCATTTGAGTGGCACCTAAAGTTGTACAACAATTGCTACATAAGATTCAAAAGGTTTTTCATTCTCGATCTCATATAAATTTCAATGCTAAATAAATAAGAAATGGGTTGCTGTCTAATTTCCACCCTGTGAAGCAGATCAAAATTCTGTGGACGTGTGTATCATTCGTAAACCACTTCATCTTATTCAACACTGTGTTGTTGTCTGGTTTATTTGTTGATATCTGTTAGGTAACTCTATAGTTGGCAGTACTTATTTATTTTAATTGAACTCAAACTCATCCATTAATATTTAACAAATTAACATTGTGTTGTTGACAATACAATTGTTTTTTTATCTTTTTTCTGTTGATTTAGTTAATCCACAAACTTGATGGCATCTCTCGTTGCTTTAAGGACTTTCATATAGTCAACATATTTTATCAACAGAAGTTGCAGACTATGTTATTGGCAATTATTTTTGGTTTTGCACATTATTTTGCAGGTGAGACTTGAAGTGATGGGAAAAAAGGCAAAAAATGCGACTTTTATATCTGGAACTGAAGCTGGAAAGATTTCAAAGGAAATTCAGAAAGTGGAGAAGCGAAGAATAGTGAAAAGCACGCAATGCAATGAAAGAAGTTCCCGAAGCCACTGCATGGTATAATGCTTATTGAACTTGACTTGCAAACATGCACAAATATTCCTTAGGGCTACTACATGGCATTGTCTTTGTTGATAGTTACACGGATTATTACCTTGGCAAGATTTTTGATGTTTGATAATAACCTGTCACATACATTTTCAAAGATAATCCTTGATGTCCCAATGGTGGGAGGACGGCTGATGCTTGTTGACATGGCTGGTTCTGAAAACATTGAGCAAGCAGGTCAAACAGGATTTGAAGCAAAAATGCAGGTACCATCTCAATAATTATCTTCCAGATCTCCACCATTACTCATGTTAGATATTTATCTCATAATTTTTTGACTGCCATCTCTGGAGTACTACAGTTCTTTTCCTATCAGTAACAAGGAACATTAATTTATGCTTGCCCTCAAAATTTCAGACAGCAAAAATCAACCAAGGCAATATAGCACTGAAGAGAGTGGTTGAATCGATTGCAAATGGTGATTCCCATGTGCCTTTTCGTGATAGCAAATTAACTATGCTTCTGCAGGTAGGGTCCGCAAATAGTTTTGTCAATTATTGTGAAATTTACAAGGTTTTTCTGGCTATCATAGTTTGATGTGTTTTTCCCCTCTTTCCAGGATTCTTTTGAGGATGATAAATCAAAAATTTTAATGATACTTTGTGCAAGCCCAGATCCCAAGGAGTTACACAAGACTATTTCCACCCTTGAATATGGCGCAAAAGCAAAATGTATTATTCGTGGCCCTCATACCCCAATTAAGGATAAAATTGGCACAGAAGATTCTTCGTCAGCTGTTATTTTAGGTTCAAGGATTGCTGCCATGGACCAGTTCATCTATAAGCTGCAAATGGAGAACAAGCTCAGAGAAAAAGAGTGTAACGAAGCACACGAAAAGTTTTTAAAGAAGGAAGAGGAAGTTGCGCAACTGAGAGCTAAACTCCAGCTTGTGGAGTGCAAGGCACCTGACGTAAGTGAACAAGAAATTAACATGAAGGTGAGTGAGCAAACTCGGCTGCTGAAACATGAGCTGGAGAAGAAATTGGAGGAGTGCCAAAGAATGGCTGAAGAGTTTGTTGAATTAGAGAGGAGGAGAATGGAAGAAAGGATACAGCAACAGCAGCAGGAGGTCGAAATGCTGCGAAGAAGATTAGAGGAAATTGAGTTTGAGCTTTGTCATTCAAAGGATAGAGAGGTTCATAGTTCAAGGGAGTTAGATGGAAGCAATTTTGCCAGAAGGTTCTTGGGCTTATATGCTGATGAGGACCCAGGGATGGTAAAATCAATGGATTTAGACATGGGTGATGCGGAACCATTTGTCCGTGATGTGAAACATGTAGATGGGACCATTCATCAAGTAGACAATAATGAAATTCATGGTCTTCTCAATTTTTCACATCCAAAAACTTCAAATGAGGTTATTGACCATGATGTTTTTGCATCAAAATATGGTGGCAATGTATGTTTGAGCACTGTGTTTGAGGAAGAGGAGATAGAAGAGGAGGATGAGCATAAAGAGAATACAGAAGATAAAGAAGTAGAGAAGGTTATAATAGAGGAGAAAAGGGTGTGTTCAAGTGTGTCAGTTGATGGAAATAGTTCTGGAATCAATTTCAATGCAGGATTCTTGGCATCTTCCCCTCAGAAACCTGACGATGCAGAGTCAAGAAGATTAAGAATTCAAAACATATTTACTCTCTGTGGAAACAATAGAGAGCTTTCTCAACATACGAGAACTCCTGTACCTGAAGAAAGGAATGCTGAGAACATTGGTCCTCTTGCATCTCAAGTCGAGGAGGTTTCTGCTTTTAGAACTCCAAACTCAATGGTTCAGAAAAGCATGCCCGTGGCGGAACCTGTAATGGCATTGACTTCAAAGGAGAATTACAACCCTTCTAGTGAAAGCACTGATATGCAGATTGAAGTGCATGTGAAATGGGAGGCATCAAAAGAAAATCCTGGGAAGTTCATTACCACCCTAAAGGTTGTTAAGGATGCAACTCTAGCTGACTTGCGCAAGCTGATTGAGATATATCTTGGTGCAGACAATCAACCATTCACTTTTCTTGTGCTTGGGGTAAGCTGTTCTTACTTAGTAAAATCAAATTTTATCCATATTGCTTACACCAACTTCTGTTACACTGAAAGAACATAAAGATAGAGGTTGTGTGCAGCCTATCTTTGAAATTCTTGTCGAGTGACTTGCTGCATTGTTTATGCAGGACCCTACTAGGGCTCTGGTCCTGAAAGAGAATGAAGGAGCCATGATGGTCACCAAACTTCCATTTTGTAACCAGTCCAATGGTCACCTTGCGTGCTTGCGACCTTTCAGTAGAACTCATCAACTCACTGAATTCCCAGCTAGCCCACTGCCACTATGTTCGATTGAAAACAAGAAGCTGCCTTCAACTCCTTTCTTTGCTAAGCAAGTTGATGATTGTTTATCTCCGAAGGTAGCTTAACACCTACTCCACACCACATTCATCATTACTCCTCGAATACATTAGTTGAATGAATGAATGTAGTGTGCTGTTGATTGAGTATATTACATGTATGCTCAGGTGTGCAATGTGATCTTGTTCATGTATGCTCAGTTGATTGAGTATATTACATGTATGCTCAGGTGTGCAATGTGATCTTGTTCATATTAGATGCTTGTATTAAAATTATATATATAAAGACCAGTGACTTTTGATGATAGATCAGTGTCTTTTAACCAACTTCCGTCATTTTTTGGTCGTAGTTTTCTGCTGCTTCGCTTATAGTTTAGACTGGCGCAGTTCAATTTTAAAAGTTCATAACATCCTGAGTGTTGAGATCTTGAATTGGTTTGAGAAAATTATTCCGGATCCTAGCCTGGTGGTTAGCTTGAAAATTTGAAATTGAGCATATATATGTTATTTTAATTTTAAAATTTTTATTTAATATAACTGTATATAATATATATAAATAATTGCAAAAATAAATAATTATGTTTAGGAGATCATTTGAGACGTTAAGAACTTTCTGTAAGTCAAGGACCAAACAACCAAATGCGCACATAGTATGACATCGAACCTTAGGACCTTTTCAATAAAGGTCTCAGTACAACACGAAATCCCGAGACCTTCCACATCAACAAAGGCTTGGGATAAAACATAAAATTTTGAAACTTTTCACATCAATGAAAGCATTGAGAGGTAAAACTCCAAGATCTAACTGTTGTTTTAAATCTTCTAATGAAGCTAATATTTTGGTTACCTTTTTATTTAACTCATACATATTTTGTTCTAATGTATTTTCTAAATGACTAATTCTGGCTATTTTATTAGGTTCATATTGTAAAATAGT
>JAVXUL010000010.1:7708323-7729242 GCA_035590515.1 Trichilia minutiflora | reverse complement strand
TTGATATATTAATTAATTAATAAATAAAATTGTTTATTTATTAATTATAATACAAAGTATTTATTTATAAATATTTATATAAATGTTATTTAAATATAAATGAATACTTGAATGACATTTGGCACAATTGTTGTTTGCCAAATATCATTATTAAGTTAAATACTATTTTATGGTATTTAATTCAATGGCCAATAATGTTCCTAATATTTATTGATTATAGTAATTGATAAATATTATTTTTTGTTTTCTTAAATATATATATATATATATATATATATATATATATTTATTTATTTATTTTTATAAAAACCATTTGTATAATTATTGGATAATATCCAATTATTCTACCAATTAAAGTCCTCCAAATGCCTCCCATGTGCTTCATTTTCATTGGTTGTTTTTTCCAATATTTGCCACCTTGCATTTGTTTTTGTAAATCAAATTTGAGCCAAGTGTTTTGTTGTATACGTGGGAGGCATTGATGGATGGATTGATTTTGGTTTTGACTCACTTGAATAAAATGAATAAAGGCTTTTGTTTGTTTGGGTGGTGGTCACGGCAAGCTTGAAAATTGTTGACATTTGCTTAAGTTTTGTTTTTCTTTCTTTCTCAAAAACTCACGGCAAAGTGTTGGGGTTGAGTTTTGTTTTTCTTTCTTCATCACACAAACAAGAAAAGGAAGAAAAGAAAGAAGAGAAAAGGAAGCAAAAAGGGTTGGCCATTGATTTGGAAAAGAAAAAGTTTCTTTTCACCAAGTCTCCATCATCATCTTCATTTCCATCATCAAAAAGCTAGGGTGTGGATTACCCTTGGAAGCTTGGGGGAGACTTCAAGCTTGGAGAGCACTTACTTGGGTAACATAATCAACCCTTAAATGCTTTGTTATCATATATGCTTGATAAAGGAAGAAAACATGCAAATATTTGGCATAATAGATCCTAGGAATTTTTGAAAATTCCCTACACATCACTTCTCAGCCCTAACATTCATCACATAGGGCTGTACAAAGGAATTAGGCAGAGAATACTTTGAGTGATTCTTGTATGCCTTATTTGAGTTGCTTTCCAATGTCAGGCCCTCTGAGATCACCATAACATGACGATCTACCTTTTTTGTGCTCATTATTTACCTAGGAACCTCAACTTTCTTCCTTAAAGTTAGTCACAAATTCTATCAGGTAATTGTTCTTGAATAACACTTCAATTTACTCTTGTAAATCAAAACATTCATCGATTTTGTGTCCAATATTTTGATGAAATTCACAAAATTTATTCCTTAAACTTCTAAATGGTTTATTCTTCAAAGGTCAAAGTTTCAACAACAGAGTTTCTCACTTTTTAATCTCTTTCAAGATTCGTGAAAGAGAAACATTTAAATGGGTAAATCTCTGATGCTCCGTAATTGAGCTACCTGCTTCACATCATCCCTTCGGAGGGATCTTCTCTTCTTCACGTGTGCATCGTCTTGGTGTCTCAAACTTGAAATTTTCCAACACTCGATCTTCTCTTTTATTCGAGTCACGGAACCTTCTCTTACTATTCTTTTCCTTTCTATTATCAAATTTATTAAACCGAACTTTTTTCCAAGAAAGAACCCCAAATGCCTTCTCTTCTTTTAGTTTAAGAATAACCTGATCTTTAATCTCTACCTTGTCTAATAGCTTCCTAAGAATGACCTTATCTTCAATCTCTATCTTGTCTAATAGCTTCCTCCAAGCTGCTTCGTAAGTAGTGACAAAGTGTTTACATGTTGTGTACCATCCTTAGCTTAAGGCCTTTCAAAGTAAGTGGGTGATGAAATGCTCTTATTTTTGTTACTTTCTTATGGTATTCCCTGACAAAGCTTTTGAAATTTTCACCAATATCCTGTTTTAATAGTAGTAGGGATTTGGAGTGTTAATACTAAAAATTACCCCTCTAAATTCTCGGGTGAATGTATGACAGAGTTATTCAAAGTTGTGAATGCTCCTTAGTGTTAAATTAGTGAACCATCTCCTGACATGTCCTCCCAAAGTCAATGTAAACAAGCGACACATCTGATCTTTGCTTAATCCTTATATCAATATCATCTCCTTGAAAAAATCTATATCAACTGAAGAATCTGACTTTCTCGTAAAGGGAGTGAGATATAATATCTTGAACTTTCAAAGTAAGGCCAAGTCTAGAATCCTCTACAAGAAGGGAGGTTTTGAGTAAGAATCTAAAGGCTCCGTATTTCTTCATTGCCCTTCATTGCCCCTGTCTCTTCTTCCTACCAATTTCTTCACTAAAGACTCAATATCCTTCTCTTCAATGACATCATCTCGAGTTTCTTCTCTCTATAACATATGACGCTACAAGACTTTTCGTCTTTTCTGTCACTTTTGTTCAAAGACTCTCCTCATACCCTCGAAAATTAAACAATCCTCAGGTTTATGCTTTCGGTTCATCTTAAGACTGAGAGTAAAATGGACAGACTCAAGCTGATGACCTTCAAAGATTCTAAAAGGTACATTTTTATTCTTCCGTTCTATCCTTCCCTTGGGGGACAATTTTGTAGCTTTTGCTTTTTCTTTCTATGCAACTGTGTACTTTCTTTTAGGTTCATCCTCCCACACCCTGTCATCTCGTCTTTCATTCCTCTTATTGGGTGTGCTGCTTTCCACTGTTTCTGAGGGTACAGCTACTCCTAGACCAAATGATCTGAATTGTACATCTTTTTCATTTCTGAGACCTCTTTAATCAATGTTTAGATTTGTTAATCTTTTTCTGTATGTCATTTCTCACTCTCCTTCAGCCGTTATACCCAACAAGCTATCTCTCCATCCTCCCTCCTATGATAAGAACGATGTGAGAGTCTTAAAACTTGATCAGAGTCCCATACTTTTTTGTATCTTGTTTTGTCTATTACAGCCATTACTAACCACTGTTGTCGCCTTTGAAAAATGACTGTTCGAATTTCTCGATTCTGTTGCATTTCTTCTGATTGTATAAGTTCTTATTGCTATCGTTTTAACTACTCTTATTGACTTTTTATTCGTTTTCATAAACTGCACCAAATGTTGATGTAAAGATTTACTTAATCTTGAACTCCATCCATCAAGATTAATTCTTTGTTGACAAACTAAATTTTGCATGAAATCAGAACATACAATCAAGAGAAAAGGTGATTTTCTAACGAAAACCTTCTAATGTTTAAATTAGGATTTTGCTTAAAGTGATTGAGAGAAGTTAAAAATCAAAAATAGCATCAACCCAGTATTGTAGAATTCAATTACCTATTTACTTAATTTTCTTACCTTATATAGTATAACTTCGTAAACATAAAACACGTGTCTAATAATTATTACTTCTCTTTATAAATCATAAAATAAGTTACTGAAAGTAATCGAAATAGTCATTATCTGTATTTATCTGCTTTAAATATCCCTTTTAAAATTTTTAAGCAGGTTAATGTAATTGTGATAGATAGTCTTAAAAACTCATCTGCCGCAAATCTTATAATAACTCTCAACTTAAATCTCCATTTTCAATCTCTGACATCCCAAAACATCGAGGCATCACCTCTATATGAGTTACATGGGATATTTAAGTTTTTGAGTTCTTGAAATGAAATGTAGAAATCTTAATATCTGAAGATCTTATATGATAGCTTTTTAACATAAGAAGAGAGTTAGGGTTTTGATGAATATGACTTAGTATGGATATGGCTCTCGTACGCTTAGGATAGTCATTAGGGAACGGGAAACCCCACTGAACCTTTGAATGGATAAAACTCAAAATTCTCCCCAACAATTATTATTTGTTAATAAGAACATAAAATCAATAAAATTACTAAAAATAAATTATACAAACCATAAAATATCCAATCCAGTCATACTAAATCAATTTATATATAAAAATTTATATCTCTAATATTATTTAAATATAAACATTAAAAACAAAACTCTTGTTAACTTTTTCTATATCATGCTATACATTTTTTACACATTTAAAAATTGGAATTTACATGATTAATCAAAATCCCCACACACCTTGCCTCACAAAATAAGAACTTGCAGTCCACGATTACTTTGTGAACTTTTATGTTAATATTAAATGACACTTGAAATTACAAATAATCTATGAATGTCTCCTTTATATACCTTCTCACACTTATTTAGAGATTTATTTATTTATTTCTGTAGTTTAACAATTTAATTCTTAATGTTGTAAAACATAAAATAATTTGTCATATTTTAGGATTTTTGAATCGATGCTCGAATATTTTTAGAAACAGAAAAAATAAGTCATTCATTTTATTAAAATTTTTGCTACAACGAATATTTACTACAAAACCAATCTATACACAATCAACAAAAACTTTGAAGTAGACAAAAAATTACAATAATATTGAACATTAGAGAATGGTAAAAACTAACATTAAATCGTCCATCACTTTCAAATTTGATTAAATAAACCAAAAAAAGAAGGTACGAATAAAATTCCTCAAATTAACTTCCTATCCCTGTTTGCCAGAAAATTTTAAAATACATTGTTCTATTCTTCTGTTCTGTCTCATTGGCACATGCTCCAGCTGAGTGGAACTATGTACCTCCCTCAAGGCATGAAAGCATCAACGACCTTCTATTAATATATATCCTCCTGTAATTTTAAAAGGCAACAAATTATTATTATCAATTGTCCTGTTAATTTGTACAGAAGGTTGTATAGAGTTTGCATTTCTAAGATTTAGATTACTTTATTATTATTGTTTTGTTTCGAACAGATAAAGAACTACCTACCAGACCCAATCATACATTTTGAAAGAACTTGCAAGAAAACTTGTGTCTATCAAAATCTTAGATTGGTTGAAGGAATAATAAACACAATATGGTGGTCTATGCACAAAAAACGAACACTCCAGATACGGAGAAATCTAAAATCAACTCATTTCATAACGTAGATTTTGTTGTGCTTCGTAACCAAAGCTAAAAAAGTATTTGGTGATACTAATATTTATTAAAACTCACACATTTTCATATTGATATATGACATTAAGAGTTTTCATCTCAAAACGGTTGTGGCTTAAAAGTCACCACACAGATGTACCAAATATAACCTAAACCAATATCCTTCCAGGATAACCAGAGACCAAGGCACTACCAGTTTCTAATTATATCTAATTTTAAAATACAATAACAATCACAACATAATTTTTCCACAAAAGTACATACCTAATAAATCTCAAAAGGGAGCCTCAAGTGATTCATCCCATATATCTCCACTGCCATTTGAAACATCTTCTGCGTCTTCTTCCATGGAAAGTCTTATGTACTCTCTATGTGCAAAGCGATCCCAATCTGTCAATGTTGGATTCTCGCGCTCCTAACACAAATAATATCTTGCAATCAGTCCTCACGCAATTTCTTGCATTGATGTTAAGATGGATATTGGAAAACATGAATTTACCTGACGAATAAGAAAAGGGTCGCGACTTTCAAAAGCGAAGAACTTGTTGAGATTGAAAAGAATATTGAAAACATTTCCAGAAAGTTGGCAGCCTTTCAAGTCACGCAGAGTGATGTAGCCCTCATTCTGTAAATGATATCAAGAGTCACCTATGACGTCCAAAAAACCAAACTCATACTTAAAGGGGAAAAAAAAGAAGCAAAACCCAAAGTTGAGTCGTAGGTAAAAACCAAGAGTGACCTCTGGTCCAATCATATCAACAATCTGGCATAATATATCCTCAAATAACACAGGCTCTTGAGCCATGCATTCCATCCTATGCAATTGCTCCTCATAGAAGAACTGCATTTCATTTGGTGTGAGCACTCCATTCCCATCCAAATCAATGCATTTAAACCTGTAGGTCATCTAACATCTCAATATTATAATAAAATAACTACTAAGAAATGAGGACTTTGTGATCCATTTCAACCTCAAGACCACAACTGAAGCATCACTACATCTTTCAGTCTCAGAGACAGGAAGCAAATCCAGAAAAACTTTTCATATTGCAGTCCAGATAAAGGATATCATAAATATTAATAATTCATTGCTCATGAAGAGAAAGAATTAGCACATATGAGGCCCTTTGATGAGTAATCTTAGCTGTTAAAATCTCTATGGCCATCTAGATCTGGTTAAATCATGCATAGACTCTTGCTTAAATGTCAAATGGGAAAAGATTATTCAATTGCCACGGACAGGTTTGAAATCCATGTATCTACTTATTTGCATCAAGTATATAGATTAGATATATCTGCAAGCCGATTTATCTAGTTTACATGTTGATTCCAAGCATATTTCAGATCATGGAGAGGTAATGCTTTATCTGTAGATGTGGAAAGGGCTGGTACAGCATATTACATGAGCCCACACTTTGGCCAGGCTAAGGCTCACATTTTAACCATGAAAGGCAATAATAGGTCAGAACATCGGTTGGCACAAAAGCATGAATAATTAATTAAAATATTAAAAAAAATGTTAGAAAGAATTAACAATAAACATAGTAATAGTTGAAAAAAAAATTCGGTAATATTTTGGTAATTTTAATTAATTGAAATATTTATAAAACATATTTGAATTGAAAACACAGAAGCCCGGAGCCCAATGTGCGCAGCACAAAGCATTAAAAGCTTGACCTTTATGTGCCAGGTGGGTATGGCACCTCTATTCATCATGATAAAGTCCTAAAATTAGCTTAGCCAGCATCTATTTGTATTCAATTGGAAAACCAAGTCAGCAGCTCATATGGAAATTTAACCTTTTCTACAGATAATTAGTCAAAGAAGATCAAAGCTAAAGTTCTTGCTATTCAACAAGGGCCAAGGCATCAATTTGTGGACAGTATTTTGAACAGAAACAGGGGATGGAAAGTTGGTGTGTCCATCTGCATAAATTGTGCCAGCCTAACCCCTACTTTGAGTTCTAGATTACTCCAGCACCACAAAAAACAGACACTGTACACCACGTTATGGCAGTTTAATGGTTCACAGTTTACTAAATTTTTACTATTTGATGGGCTGGTTAAGAAATTAACTATGGTTAAACTCTTTGAAACTTATCAACGAGTATCATGCGTTTGGTATGGATAAATTATCACTCTGGCTGTGGATGTTCTTATAGGAGAGAAATAGCAATAGCTAAGTGGAAATTTATCCTTTTTCTAATTCAGTTACATTGCTACAGTATGGGTTGTCCAACTGTGGGTATCGATGTCTATCTGGGTTCCCTCCTGAGAAGAACTTGAAGAGAGAATAATTTCCTAGCCTTCTGTATTTGTTCAGGTTTGTAAATCACTGGTTAAGAAATTACTATGGTGATAAGAAAACTGAATACCGGTGTCCCCTGGAGCTCATTACCACTATGCCAAAGGCACACTAGAGAAATGTTGCCCATATGCAAAGACATGCTAATGGCCAGCAAGATACAGTTAATCAGTTTCTGCAACATTGTGTTAAAAATTTTATTCATCCAGAGACCAATACGACTTCCAAGCATAAAACGTTACTTTTTTCATACTTCATCTCATTAGTTAAAAGGGAGTTAGAATAAATGTACCAATATTCTAAGGCAGGTTCAGAAGATTTATCCTCTTCCGACAATATAAAGTAAACAAAATCTTCATATCCCATCTTCCCAGCAACGTTACTTGTAAATTTCCTTGGAACCTGGATAAAAGTTAAAGCACCAATGAGAGAAAAATAGTTCACAAATGTGACACAATAAACCTGGAATTTTATTTTCTTGCTCAAAGCCAAACTTGCTAACCAGAATAGACACAAATACCTGAGAAAAAATTCTATCAACAATCCGGTAGGTAAGAGCATGGTTACCATATCTGATAAGATTCTCTTTATCAATAAAAAAATCATGATCGGTGTCGAGCTCCCAAAATTTGCAGTATATTACATAGAAGTGTTCATAAGAGAAGTACCTGAACTAGCAAGAAATAGGGAAACAAACATCATTTCCATAAAACAGACAAGACTGCTTAAAATTGACTTCATAGTTTACATATTTCAAAGTGCACTGATGTTTGCATTCTTCATTTTGTCATTAATAAATCTATTAATTCTCAAAACAAAGCTGTGGACAATTTGATTCAAAAAAGGGGGAAAATGATACATAATTTTGAGAGGCATAAAATGAATACAAAAAGTAGAATATATTTTCCTCAATATGGTTGGTTTTAGTAAAGAAACAAAGGCCATTTTGGCAAGGTAAATCAGAAAGCTGCTTCCTCTGCACTACTGGATGCTAGAGCGACAAAAAATGTAATTTTCTAGTCTTCTAGATGCACCATATACCACAAAACAATTGGTCTGTAAACTGTGATTCCAGCAGCTGCTTAAGTGCATCTTGAACAGGAGAAACAGAGGAAACATGTCTTCGGCAGGAATAATTGTTATCCATAACTTTAGGGAGGATACTTTCAGCAGGTAGACTTACTTCAAGACTTTGTTAATGTCTTCTTCCTCATCTACGTGCTGCATTGCAGCAATCAGGTTTCCACGCTTCAACTCCCTGAGGGTAAGACGGCCAGTCCCAGATCTATTAATGTAGTAAAATATTCTGTATACGACTGTTTCGGCTGCTCCATTATAAAGCAAATAAAAATGTATTAGTTATAAATTATAAGTCAAAACAAACTGCATATTACTCCACCCAAGGGCCCTTTTGTAATTGTTGTGCTTGAAATTTCAAACAGTTTTTGATAAAGACCATTAGTAGCTGACACTTAAAAAGTGTACGATGGACTTGATAGCTAGTTATTCTACAGGGCATCCACATGTTAAAAGAAACATCATCTAAATCTTGAATGGGTCCTAAGCACCACATAAATTGGCAATAAAGAGGCAATAGATATCTTAAAATTCTTTTATTTCAAAAGCAATTGGCTGCAAACCATATTCATTACACGTTAGGTTCCTTATTAACATATGCAGGACAAAAGTGGCACAGTTACCTGTTCTCACATGACCTTGAAAAATAACTACCTATTTCTACCTATGTTGCAAGTACTAATGTGAAACAGAAACTAAGGCTTTGTTTGAGATTGTGTTGTTTCTACTGTGCTTTGAAAATAAAGCTAAAAATGGGTTAAGAAACATCAATTTTAATGGGATACACATTTTTCATTAATATTTAACATTTAGAGTTTTCAACTCATAGCTTTTTTGGCTTAAAAGCCATCACACATCAAATACCAAATGGAGCCAATTTAGGCAAATATTAAAAGAAAATAATGCCTATTCAAAATGAAATCAAATACAGATTCAGAATTAAATAATATTGTACATTTTGCTAAGTCACACAATTAAGTTTAATGAAAATTCAATCACTTCTGAATGCATAGGCATTTTAACAGCTGTTAGTCAGTTTCCATATGATTTGAGGGTAAAGATTCCAGTTCCTCAAGTCCCTAGGTGTCATGTCTGTGAGGATATGCAGTCATATATAGAGAGATATATCCAGAAAAAAGAGTACCAATGGTTGAGATTATACCATATCTCTCCTGAAATTCTGGGGTGCTTTGCAAAAATTCCAACCCTGGATGAGATGCCAAAAGTTCCCGCAAAACAGGTTTGAAATCATCCTGCATTTAAGAACAGTTACAAATAGTGCCACTCACAATTTCCCTTTCTTTCCATACACAACACCAAGAAGATGATATATTTTAAGAAGCCCATCCCCTAGGTTTAATGACCTCTTCATTCTGCAAAAATGATATGCTTTTTCTCTGATTTTGGATTTTATTGTTTCTGATTATGTAATATAACTCTTATTTGCTTCCTGTTCACTAGGTCTCCCACCCAAAAAAGAGAGATACAGAGAGAGAAGTAAAATAGAAAGAGAAAAGGTTTAGGAACCTGAGTAAGGTAACTCAAATCTGGTCGCTTTAAAACCGTGTACACCCGGGTTGCTAAATCCATTGTCAATATGTTGCCCCTCATCCAATAATCAACAAATTGATCCCTACAATACAGCACAAGTCAAACTAAGTCACCACACAGATAACAATAATACCACTGTAATTTGGAAAGAGTTGTGAAGCATAGAGACTTAAAAGGTACTATATTCCTTGAATTATTTGTTTAATTAGTGAATCAGTCACCTTTTCTTTATTGGGTAAAGCAAATCAATAAACAATTCACTTCTGAAAGAAGTTCATAGAGAATCTTAATGATTGGGAATGTCATAGCAAAATAAAGAGGGCTCCATTATTAAATCGAGAATTTAAATCAGAAGTCCTGCAAGCAAGTTTCCATAAAAGGATATAATCTACATAACGGATGTGTACATGACAATGTATGTATTATAAGTACACAAAATAAATACAAATTCACTCTACTCTTCTTCAGAACAACTACAGGATCATATCTGCCTGCTCAGGCACACCCATGTGCAAACACACACACACACATAGAAAGCATCATCAGCAATCAAAACACCAAGGGACCAGAACAGATTCATAGAGAAAGAATGGAGCTGGTTTCACATTCTGAAATTCTATATACAGAAAACTATAAAATTAATCATGTGAAAGAATGTAGATGCTTCCTATGACAGCAGACAAAAACCTCAGATTAATAACTGCAGATAAAAAAAACATCCACTCTCCACTGTCTCTATGAATATGGCTAACCAAGGATAGAGAATTAAAGTGAACATGATTTAAGACAGTGTCACTAGCAAAACCAGAAACATCATCCAATACCTGTAAGTAGTTTTCAAAAAATCCAAAAGCTCCTTCAAAGGACAAAACCTTTTTTTTCATGTTCCTAAAAACAAACAAGCACAGATAGAAAGTCCCTCTACAACCTCAAAGAGAATCCAAAGAAAGCCCTCTAAAATCCCTTGAAACAGTCCCAGAAACATTACTTCCGCATAGAATCGCAGTAACAATTTTTAAACAAGTGTTGTCAATAGAAATACCAGATATTAATCCTCCCAGACAACTCCTTGAAATATCTATAATAAAAAATGAAAATCTTCTAGAAAATTCAAACCACAATCCCATTTTCCAAGTACACACCAACCGCCTAAAAGATTAAAAAAAAAATGCAAACCACAATGCCATTTTCCAAGTACACACCAACAACCTAAAAGATTAACAAAAAATAAAAGAAAATGAAAAAAGAAGATAAACTGCTAAACACAGAAAACCACAGTAATTCCTTCACTATAAGGAACCATCAACCAAAGTTTATTTAGCCATTTGGAGTTCTGAAACACAAATAGAGACAGAAGTGGTCCAGAATCATTCAGCCCACCAATAAGTGCAAGAAACTATTTTTTCGGTTGGAGTGAGTGTGGTGTGGGTGGAACAGGATTATGAACAACTAGAAAACAGGGAACTTGACCTCCAGCACCAATTCTCTATGCTACTGCGAACAGGTCATGCAAACCAACAAGAACACACATGAGTATCAATAGCATAATTTTGTAATGACCCTGTTTATCAGTTGGGAGTATAAATCATAGTTCTGTTTCATATAGACTTTCCAAATTTAAGATATTAATAGTAAAAGCTAATCGGAGAAAGTTTCTCCAATGCCCTGATCCACACAGAAACAACCTACCTTGTCACAGTACCAGTGACATTAACGTCAATCTTTCTAAACAGAGCAGTAGAGAAAAATGATGGTAGCTTGCATATTTCCTTCGTGACAGATTTAAATTCTGACACAATAATACAGAAGACAAAAAACAAAATCAAAAACCTCAATAAACAGATAAGAATGTTATAAATAGAAAAACAGAATCCAACCAACGGCAAAAAGTGCTCTCACCTTGTACGTGCAATCCATCCATGTGACCATAAAAATGACGATCAATTTCAAACACACACTGGTCTCTCATTTCATTTGGGGGTGGGCGTCCATTTTTGAAGTAAAACTGCAAGCATTTTAAGAGTACAATTGAGACCAAAAATCCAAATCAGACAAAAAATGTGTTAGCTTGGATGCATAAAATATTAGCATTTTCTGCAAATAGTACAGAACAGTACATCAGTAGTGCATACCTGAGGTATGACCTCACTCACTGGTTCACTAACTATTTTTAATGGAGAACCAAGGGAAGAAGGACCAGTCCTCTGTTTTGTAACACGAGGAGAACCAGATGTAGCACGTGGTGAAAGCGGTGGAGTACTGCCAGTTGGAAACATTGAAGGTAACGAACTGCTTGAAGAAAGGTTCGCACTGGCAGAATTCCCAAGGACATTCAAAGTAGCTCCTCCCTTTGCATCAGCCAGCAAAGACTTCACCTATATCAGAACAGCACAAAAGAAACATTTCTGAGAATGAAACATACCAAAACAATGAGTGCAACATGAACCAAAAAGAAGGAAGAAAATGTCTACATCCATCAAGTCAAAACACTTGAAATCAATAAACCAATCCGACATATAAAAAAAAAAAAAAGGTTACTTTTCCTAATTGTTAAAATATTTTTGGGCCTCCCGCTTCAAAATCAAAGACTTCAACTACCAGAAGAAAACCACACTACTATGAATTTGCCTTCCTGCAGGATTAATCAATGGTGTTAGCTAATATTTGTTAGTTAACTTGTTTTTCGTAAAGCATGAACCCAAAAGAAAGAAGAAAATGTCTACATCCATCAGTTCATACACTTGAAATAAAAAATTAAAAATTAAAAAAAAAATCACAGACATAGAAAACAAAAAAATAAGCTACTTTTCCTAATTGTTAAAATATTTTTGGGCCTCCAGCATTTTGAAATCAAAGACTTCAAATACCAGAAGAAAACCACACTACCACATTTGCCTTCCTGTAGGATTAAACATTTGTGTTAGCTACAGTTTGTCTGTTAACTTGTTTATCATAAAGCATAATTTATCCTATATCTATCTCAAAAATGAACCATCCAAAAATACGGTGATCACAAGACATCTTCAAACCACTTCTCCATCTTATTTGTACAGCTCTCGTTTCAGGAAGATCTTGTGTCGAATCTCTCATTCAGCCTTATCATTTTTGAGCATTTTTTACCATTCAATATTTCACTGTTCCAATCATAACCATAGCTTCACTAAAACGAGACTCCACCTACTTTGAAATTGTTCCACTAATTAAATTTTTTTCACTTTACAAGTTCAAAGCATTTCAACAAAACTTGCTAATTCTATTTATATACAGGTCAAATGATCCAAAACCGAATCCACTGATAAATAAATATCAGCCATCAAACTCTTAATTGGAATTGAAATAAATAAAATTGATATTACGCCAATAACCAAATACACCCGTGAAACAACCAACATATATAAATAATTACATCCGTATTTTTGGACAAACAAATGTTTCAATCACCATAGCTCTTCAGTACACGAAGCTAAGACCTTACAACAAAAACATTTTCATTAAACTGAGTATAGTTAACCATTAAAGAAACAAAGCACATCTAGAATCCAAAGCCGATGATGTTAAATTCAAAAACTAATAATAAGATCAATAAATAAATAAATAGAAAGAAGTACCAATTTGCTGGTCTCGGGAAGCGAAAGCCAGATAGAAAATAGCTCTTCGACAAGAGTGGGATTGGATTTGAGAGCTAAAGGTGAAAACTCCGGTAACTGTAACAAATCAGCATCGAGAGCGGCCAAGTCACCCACCACTACTTCTATATCCATCATTAGAGTTTCACCCTATTGAATCCAGTCACTTTAGCTAAAACCCTAGATCCCAAACCCAAGTTTCAAACACAATTATCAACAAATAATAAACGAAGATACTTTTTTCTTGAATTCTGTCTCTGTCAGCACGAGAGAGAAATAACTGGCGAGTTTCTACATGGAAGTTTGGTTGGTGTTTATGTACGAGAGAAAAGAAGAAAAAAGAAAGCGAAGGATGAAAAGGTGATATTGAAGGGATTGTTTCGAAGATGAAAGAAGAGGTTTGGCTTGTAAGTTGTAAGTTGTGAGTTTACGGAGAAATCAGAAAAAGAAATGAAAATAGAAAGAAATAATGGTGACTGGGGAAGAATGGATGGTTGGTGCTCTGGGCTGATTATTAGAGAAAGTCCCAAAAAACAAATAAATAAATTGTTTGCTGAAATGCACACAGAAGCCCATGCACACACGAGCCCAGGCTCACACATTGTATTAAACAACCCAACCCAACCCAACCCAACTTAACTCTCTTCTCTGTCCTTGCTTGAGATAATAACTTAACTGCATTCTTCTTCTAGTCATCCATTTTTTTTTAGGTCTTCAAAAATCATTGCGTAATTTAATTTAAAACACAAAAGATTATTATAATACAAATTATAGTATTCTCTCGACAATTTTAGCATAGATATAAATCATATATTAGATTTACGATCGATGATAAGACGTGCAATGTCTTGATCATAACTCTTTAAACTACATAGAATAGTCTCCTAACCCAATTGATTATAAAAGATTCTAAATTTGAGAAAGGATTAAGTTATTATTGTACTACATTTTTGTTATATAACATTTCATGTGATATATCAAAACTATTCGGTAGATTAAATTGCACTCCATGAAATATATTATCTGCACAAATGAAAATACTATCAAATCTGAAAAACCCATCTTTATAAGTATAGATATGCATTAATTTTCTCCAGAGCTTAGACTTGGGAATTATTGCTTGTTAAGCGGTACAAATTGGTCACAAAAACAAAGCTAACACAATGGTAATAAAAAAAGAGCTAAAACTAGAAGACTTAGCAGTCTTTCTCAAAAAAAAAAAAAAAAAATTACAAAGGTTTTATTAGAACTACTAGTGTTTCAAAATTATGAACAACTACTAGCTAAAATAACATCATTTATCTTCCTTTCCTGGGTTTAGAAGATAATATAATGGCAAGCGAGGATCCCTCACAAGGTATAAAGAGCGTCGGAGCTCTGCTTGTAGATGGACCCAGTAAAATAATGGATAATACACATATACAGAATGCCATAAAACCATTACAGTGCAGGGATCTTCATATGAGCATAGAGAAAATTTTCACCATCAATAAACAAATTGGTCTTACCAATATTTCTGTTCTTTTATTTCCTCTTTCCGGAGCCAATTGTCAGGAGTTCAAAGCTCCTAAGTGCATCATCACGACCACTTCTCATGGCTGCAGTACGAGCTAAGGATGATGATTTAGAACTCAAACCTAGGTTGAATCCTATGGGTTTTAGAAAGACGAGCATTGCCTGAGACCACTCGGCTTGACCAATTCTCACTAGGCTCATCGGAGGAGCCTGGTCGGTTGGTTGAAGTGATAGCCTTCTTTGACGAACTGCCATTTCCTGATAAGGATCGAGACCTTTCTGAATCAAGTTGCTGAGCCAAAAACAGTAGAAGTTTAGAGAGCATTATCTGTATTGATCTTCTATCCATAGAAAAGAAAACCTCTACAGCCAAGCGTCTGAGTACCTTAAAACCAACTCCAATGAAAGACAACAAAACAACACTATGTTACAGAATAAACAATTATGAACAAAACAATTACTCACCACTTCCTTGGATGACGGCACATCATCTGAAGATCTGTGCCTTGAGGGATCACCATGATGAGTAGAGCTATTCCGTCTAGCAAAAGCCTCAATTCCACCAGAGAATCTGTCTTGAACATCTTGTCCCACTAGATACAGATGAAACGTTGTAAGTTCCTTTTTTGTTCCATATAGAAAGAAATGAATCTGCAAAAGTAGTTACAAAATTTTGAAAATAGAAAAATCAACAGATCCAACTGCTCTAGAAACAGATTAAAAATGGGAATTAACCAAAAACTCTCACTGTTCATTCTTTAAATTCGAAAATATCCACGGTCAAAAATTGACCAGGATTATTATTTTCAAACAAAAATACCCTTAACCTTAAAAATTTAAATTCTCACTGCAAATGACTTCGACCACATTTGAAGGTCCTAAAAATTTTTTTTCTCTCAAATCTAATAAAGTTATATATCTCGGTGGATTTGTATTATTAAAGTATGAATTAAATTAGTTTCATTATATTGATGTTATATATTGCATTCATATTTAAATTAATTTTGATGGGATGATTTAAACCAAAAATAGTTGTTTATGAATTAAAATTGAATATTGGGCGACAGAGTAAAGGACTGAGAAGCTAACGACGCTCTGAGCGCGTCATTAAGAGTGCAATGCACTCCCAATGGCGCATCAGTGCACCATTGGAAGTGCAATGTGCCATCGGGAGTGTATTTATTAAATTTAATTTCTTATAATATATTAATGATTTATTTATTTATTTATTTTATAAATACAATTTATGTAGTCTTTATTTATAGAGGTAATTATAAAATTTTGTTATTTTAGAAATTGAATAAAAATTAAAATAAATTGTATTAAAATATAAATAAATAAAAGAAAATAATTTATAATTATAAAATGATAATATTATTTAAATAATTATTTCAGTAATGAATTTTTTAGCCCTTGTGTAATCTTAATTTTCTGGGTGAATAAATACGATTTTTTATTTTAATAATTAAAACAAATTCGACAAAAATATAAATAAATAAAAAAATATATAATTATAAAATAATAATATTATTTAATTAATTATTCCAATAATAAAATTTTTAATCCTTTTGTAATCTTTATTTTTTTGAGTGAATAAATAAAAATTTTTATTTTAAAAATTAAATAATAAATATAATAAATTCTACGAAGATATAAATAAAGAGAAAAAAATAATTAAGATTAATTATGAAATAGTTATATTATTTAATTAATTATTTGAGTAATTAATTTTTGATTCCTTAATTATTGTATAACTAATAAACTCAATTTCTTATACATTTGATTACAGTTATAAGCGAAACATTACTGATTATCATTTGAAATGGAGGTTCATGGGAACCCACCGCAGACGGTGGTGAGGTATATACTGATGGATCAACAACGCCTTTTTGTGTGAATACAAATATCAGTTACACTGAATTTGTTCATATGCTATGTAAAAGATTTGATATTAATCTTGAAGAGTTGATTATCACAACGAAGGCAATATTTCAATCGGTAGAGCCTCAAATTCCAGCGGATATTAATAATGAATTTAGTTTTCAAGGTTTTAAACAGGCCAATAATCCAACTTATGTTGCAAGTATGAAGGTTTATTGTCCGTTATTTGTCACCATCGAACGACGTAACAGTGGAGTGTATTGTAGACCAGACCTGAATGATACAGAGGTTTTATTATATTACTATTCACCTATAGTTCATGTACAGAGGTTTTATTATATTACTATTCACCTATAGTTCATGTACAGTCATTTAGGTCCTTAAGTGGAAATAATACATTGAGAGATACAGTTGTTGCAATGCCAACACAATTTCAATTAATTGGCTAGAGGGATCTGAATAATAATGATGTTGAACTACCGCAGAATGTTGAGTTATATAATATTAATTATTTTGATCATCAACATGAGCAAGAACAACAACAAGAACCAGAGCAAGAGCAAAAGCAAGGGCAAGAGTAAGAGCCAAGACAAAAGCAAGATTATCATACCTTTGAGACAGACATTGGTGGTACTGAGTTTGTTGGTGGAGATAGAAATAATGTTGAAAATACTAATTATGGTAATGTATACAGAAGTATTGGTGTAATGCCACCTTCAACATCCAATCAGTACTTTAGACATTTGCCTCCTATTCCACCAGCTATAATAATGTCAGATGATGCTTCATCAAGTACAAAAGATGGTAATGTGTCCGTTGGCCAAATTTTCAGTACGAAACAAAAATTAAGGGATAAATTAGGGTTGATGGCATTAAAAAATCACTTCGAGATCAAGGTGTGAAAATCTTCAATAGATCGTTTTGAGGCCAAGTGTAGGGGCGAGGGATGTAAATGGCGTATTCGTGCAACTAAACCTGGAAATAATGAGTACTTTAGAGTAACTAGAATCTATTAATTAACCAGCTAATTAAGGACAAATTTGCCGACGTCAATAGGATTTATACGCCAAGAAATATCCGTGATGACATTCAGAGAGAATATGGAGTACAATTATCGTATTCCAAGACATGGCGTAGTAAGGAAGAAGCACTGAGGCTGGTGTCTGGAGATCCTTCCCTATCATACAAACTTCTCCCACTTTACTGTCATGTGTTGGGAGACCGAAATCCAGGTTCAGTGACTGCTTTTGAAAAGGATGATGAAGATAACTTCATGTATTTTTTTATGGCTATTGGTTCTTGTATCCGTGGATTCCGTAATTACATTCGACCTGTGATTGCTGTCGATGGAACATTTTTGAAAGGTAAATATCGGGGAACATTATTTTTGGCTGCCGCGCTTGATGGAAACGATCAAATATTCCCAATTGCATTTGGTATTGCTGATTCAGAGAATGACGCTTCATGGGAGTGGTTTTTTGTTAAGTTACGTGAAGCCATCTACCCGATAGAAGATTTAGTGTTCATTTCAGATCGACACAATAGCATTCAGAAGGGAATCTACACGGTCTTCCCTGAAGCAGTTCATGGTTTTTGTACTTATCACATATCTGGTAATGTGAAGTCCAAGTACAAGATGCGAGCACGACAGACAGACACTTTCATGCAATGTTATTTTCAAGCTGCAAAAATCTATCGAGTTAATGAGTTCAACGAGTACATGGCCAGCTTGAGAACAATGCATTCAGAGGCTGCGAACTACTTAGAGAATGAAATTGGGGTTCACAGATGGGCGAGGTCCCAGTTTCCTGCTCGTCGGTATGATATGATGACAACAAATATTGCTGAGAGTATGAATGCGTTGCTACGAAATGCTCGATCTCTCCCAATTGTAGCACTTGTTGAATACATAAGGTCTGTGCTACAGAGATGGTTTTACGAACGCAGAGAATTAGCGATGGCAGCCGAGGGACAATTGACAGAAGCAGTTCAAAAGAAAATTGATGAACAAATTGAGTTGGCTCGTACAATGACAGTGGCTCCCATTTCGAGGAGAGAGTTTGAAGTCAGAGACCATGGTAGGGTTGACATTGTTGACATCAGGGAAAAGAGATGTACTTGCCGAATGTTTGATTTGCAACAACTCCCCTGTGCACATGCTCTTGCCGTTTGTAGACATGCAAGGTTATCCCATATTGGTTTGTGCTCGCACTTTTACACAAACGAAGCACTTGTGTCGGCATATGCAGAACCTATTTTCCCGGTTGGCAACGAGATTGATTGGGATGTACCTTCAGAGTTGCGAGAAATAAAAATCAATCCACCAATACAACGTGTGCCAGGTGGTAGACCAAGGAAGCAACGAATTCCTTCTGAAGGTGAAGATGTGATCAGGAGGATGTGTTCCCGTTGTCATGGTACTGGACATAATCGTGCGACGTGCAAGAATCCAATTCCGCTTCATTCTGGGGACTAACAGGTTAAGTTTATCTTAATTTATTACTTGAAGTAACGCATGTGTTATATGTCATTATATATAATTTCATTATATATCCAATTCCGCTTCATTATCTACTTGAACAATGTAGTAAATAAAATTTTTGCAGGATGTTTATGACTTACCAACCCCACTAATGCTCAATTATCTACTTGTTATTTTTGCAGGTGTATATCCCGATCAATTACATCTGGAGGTTGTTGAAGATTTGTTGTGGTTTGCCCCATCTTTGGGTATATAAATGGAATTTGTTATCTTTGGCTATTCATATTTCAGTAGTTATCAATTGTTAAATAACATCTGTCTTTTCTTTGGTGTAGGTACCAAAAACTGTTAATTTCATTTGGATGACGGTTATGGAGACATTTTATGTGTTATAATCATTGTTATCATGGTGTTTGGATATGTGTTTGTGTAATGTGTACCCGTTAATATCTGCAGATTTTGGACTTTTTTATTTAGATATGTGTATTTGTTCAATTTGGATGACGGTTATGGATACGTTTAATTTGTTGTTAATTAACTACATTGAAGGTTGACTATCTGAAATTTAGTTTTCGCACTTTATGTTTTATTAGTTATTAACTGAGGCCAATTGTTGAATTTTAAATGAATATTGACACGTCCATTAAAAAATTTACGTCGAAATATAAATTAAATCAAAGGATTCGATACGGCATAATTGTAATTTAAAAAAAATCGGACAGAGTTCCGGCTTAAATTTGGATATAAACCAAAAATTACCTGCATAAAAAAATTTAACACTCCACAATCGGACAAAAAATACAATCACTCCACCAATTCACCGAACTCCACAGAATACAATCATGCTCCAACACAATCAAAGCGAAGTATATAAACAAAAAATCTCAGGAAAACCTCTTTTGATTATACCATATATCAAATGCTACTCTGGTTCTAAGAATCGATCCGTCATCTGGACCAAAATCAAAAATCCGACCAAGGCTTAAATACATAATAAACATACAGACAAACACACCACAATCGCCAGACTGAACGCGTTGACGGGGGATACCATTTGTCGGACGCTCGTACGTGAAAGGTCTCACGTCCTGTTGTAATCCCGTATCCCGTAATATGTATCCGAGTAAAACAGACAAAGGTTGCATTGCAGTTTTTATCTCCCTGTCAGAGTGCCCTGCTGGAGATGAATCATACACAATGATATGCTGTCGTCTGAAGTGAACGGCACACGCAACCCAATGTTCCTGTTTGATACTCCAGGGAACATAAACAACATCACAATCACACCACGGTTTGAATCGTCCATCCCCCCGAACAAACCTATATACATCGGTATCGGGAAAGAATGCACCCTGATTCAGCTGTCCAGCTTTATATGCGTCCCATGTCGTCTGCAGTATAACCTGTATATACAACAAACAAAGTGTCTCATTAACATTTAAAATGAAAGATATTAATAATTAAATAGTTAACTAGTCTTACGCAGAACATAGTAGGCACAACGGTCCAGTCTTGTGGAATTGAGCTCCAGAATGTGAGCTGATGCATCACCA
>JAVXUL010000010.1:7679971-7708223 GCA_035590515.1 Trichilia minutiflora | reverse complement strand
ACGTATACACCATATGAAATATACCCATCCATATAGTGTCCGATTCTAGACGTCTCAGGTCTAAGGATTACATCGCACACTATTGCAATCTATTGACAAATCATCGACTACATGCATACCATGTGATTTGTCAATATATAGCCCTGTTCAAGAAATAGTTCACAAACTATAACTCCATACTAATGCTCCTACATATATCATCAAATGATATCATTAGGTGACAACTAGTATGCTTACTATGTGATATAGGTGCCCACTCTATATCACGTACGTAAGGAACACTTTGATAAGTTTGTTTACCAAGTAAACGAACATATCTGGACACTTCACATACATTCTTTATATATGAGCATGCAAATATAAAGGAAACAGCTAACGTATGTGAAGAAAGAACCGTTCTTTCAATTGATATAAATCAAAGTCATACAAGATCATAAGCCCTGAAACCGACAACACGAATGGTTTCTAGGGCATTCACTAACAATACCAACGAGATCACGTCGTCTTCATGCTAAAGATATTTTACAATTTATAGAACCATGTCGCTCTGAGGTCATATGGACCACGTCGTTCAAAGCCAATTGTTGGGATCACATCGTTTGCAGAAGACTTTATACTAATGAGACCACGTCATCTCCATGATAAGGATATTTGTAGCTTATAAAACTACGTCCTTCTGAGGCCAAATGTATCACGTTGTCCGAGACTAGTTGTTGGGATCACGTCGTCTCTAGAAGACCTTATACCAATGAGATCACGTCGTCTTCATGCTAAGAATATTTTACAGCTTATGGAACCATGTCATTCCGAGACTATATGGATTACGTCGTTCGAGGCTAGCTACTAGGACCACGTTATCCCTAGAAAACCTTATGCTAACGAGATCACATCGTCTCCATGATAAGGATATATGCAACTTAAGGAATTATATTGTTCCGAGGCTGTTTGAACTATAATATCCAAGACCGTTTATAAAGATCACGTCATCCCCGACCTCATTCATGTATAGGACCACGTCGTCCATGATTTGAGACCGTGTATTACTTACGATTTGTTATACTTTTTATTATTTCTTGAATCGGATCATTAAATGAATAGACCTGTTAACTTTCTTCGATTGTACATACATTTTATGTCAATGATTAATGAGATCGATATTGTTGACATCATATTCTTGTCTTTTGTGATGATCACCTTTGTCATCTCAGATTCTGCTGCATATTATCTGACACGATCCCATATTTGATCAAAATTTTTCTAAGTCATTTGCTCGGATAAGTGTTTTATTTAAAATAACTACTTATCTCCTATTCTGTTCAAAGTTTATATGAGTGTTCTGCATCAATCAAACTTAAAGTTATCTGTATGAATAACTTCTATTACCTAATCAATTTGAAATTTTCTTAAGTACGAACAGATATTATTTCAAGAAAGGAAACTCTATCTACGCAGATATCAAATTTAAAAGAACAATATTTCATTAAAATATTCAGTTTATACAGACCAAGAACTTATCACTATTATAGATTTTCTGAGCCTAATTTTCTCTGTTCACAACTTTCGAATTCTCGGATGATTTAGGCTTTGGATCTTCTATGGGGTCTGTAGGCTGATTAGCGAGAGGCTGCTCTATTATTGGAGAGGGGTCAGCGTGGGTTATCTCGAATACAGCATCCGAGGCAGGGGCTTCTTTGTTTACCTCTTGGTCGGGGACCTCAAGTTTGGCATCTCCCACCCCAGTGTCTCGTACGATCACCCAAGGTCAAAGTGAGGATATTTCTCTTTGAAGGTCTGGTAGGCCAGGTCAATGGTCTGATCCATATTGGCCTCACCTTCGAACTCGACTATTGTCACTGCCTCCTTGATCCTCTGAGGCTCCTCGGCTGATTGCTTCTTCAAGATTTCTATCTCCGATTATTGAAATGTTATCCGGGACTTTAAGTTGACATTTTTTATACTTAGTCTGGTATACACGGATTTTGAGAAAGTAATTTAAAGCTCTAACTCTTCTTTCTCCTTCTCCCACGCTAACTCTTTGGCCTTCCACTAGGTTCTTTCCATGGTCAGGTCAACCTATGCCTTCTTTCGTTGCTCCACAGCAAAAGCATTCTCCTTCTTAAGTTTCTCCATCTTGCTTATCTCATTTTTTTGAGCATTCCACTGTCGTTTCATCTGATAACATGCCTGGAAATAAAGTAAAGTGTCAGCAAGTTATGAAAGGATAGTTCTTAAACATTGAGTATTAAACTTACCCTCAGACCCCATCTGTACATAAATTTTTTGGTATCAGAGTCTTTCATAACATCTAACTGTTAGGCAAAATTCGGTGTCAAATGCTTTCTAGCGTCATTAATGATGCCCAGAAGATGAAAAAACTGCTTCTGCTTTCTCTTGTGGATATCGTCTAGTCTCGGCTTGGGTATCTTAGCTACCCCGTAAAAATTATTAAAAGGAGATTCTCGAGGGCCAGACCCTCCGATCTTTAATTTTGTTTTGCCTCTGTTCGATTGGAGTGTCTTTCCTAGCCCTCTTCTGTCCTTTTTTGAATGGGGGATTTTTCTTTCATCACTTCCTTACCTTTATCTAGAATAACAGGGGGGGCAAACTCTGATCCTGATTTCGAGGACACGGGACCTTGTTTTCTCCTTCTCATAATAGTACCCTCCCTATTTTGTTACTGCCTTTGGAAAGGTCTATTTGGAGGTCTCTGCTTGCTTCTTCCCAGCAAGCTTGCTCAGCGAAAATAATGCAGGCGATTTTCCTGACATTGTGATTTCTGCAAAAACAACAAAAAGAAGAGTTAATCACATTTACGACGAGAACAAATATCATGGAAGTATAAATTTCTATAAAAGATATTTACTCTGAGTAAAATTCTTTTTCTAAAAATTTTTAAAGTCTTTACTCGGGCAAGTTTTTATTAAATCCAAGGCCAAGAGATTCAAATCAGAGAGTAATGATTTCTAATTTGAGGACTAAAACCTAGCCTGCCTAATAGTTTCTAAACTGCGGGGGCTCAGTTCTTTCTCCCTTGCCTTCACAAAAAGTTCTCGGGATAGGGAGATGCGTCTCGGAGTTCTAGTTACCACCCACGAGAACCATTTATTCTTCTAATCCTTATTGTAGGTGGGGTTCTCTTTGATCGAGTTAGATTTTCGAGACCTTGCTTGGAGGTAATAGCACCCGGAGTTCTTTTCGGAGTTTTTCTTGAGCACAAATATGTGCTCTAATTTTTGTATAGAGAGTGGTGAGTCTGTTATTTGTCCCCATAGAATATACAGTCCAGCAAGAGTCCTCCAATCGTTCAGGTTAAATTGGTAGGGGGCTATCCTCATCATGTTGAGGACTTGACAAAAGTATGCCTCCAGTGATAACCTAACCCCTAGGTAAAATAATTCTTCGTTTAAAGCAACTTCACCCTCAGGAGGATTACTGAGATTTTTGTCAGCCTCAGAGGCTCGAAGATAAATATCATCATGAATCCCAAAAAGATTTATGTAAACCTCAAGGTCAGTTTTCATGATCGTGAAAGTGAATCAGTCCTTTTTGTATGGGGATCGGACCTATGATATCGATGTTGGACTATCTACTAATTTCAAACCCTCTTCTAAGTTGTCTCCCCGAGTAACAGCCTCGAGTGTGGTGAAAGAACTGGAAACAGAAGCCATTTCTGCCCAAAAAATAAAAGAAAAAGTCAACAGGGCTATTCGGGGATCATCAATAACTCTAAAAGTTTTCTATATTATCACTGAGACCATTACATTTTACTATCTAGAGTCAAGACAATAACGAAGATTTTGTTTTTCGTAAATACATTCTAATGCCTATAAGAGGCCACTAAAACGTTTTAAACAAGCTTTAGCATGCATTCTGTTCTATTTAAGCGTATATTCACAGTACAAAAGAAGTTGCAGAAAATATTAAACAAGTAGGGATGCATGAGGAACTTATTGGATATTCTAAAGAGAAGATCTGAAGTGAAAGTTCTCGGATAATCGTTGAATGCTACGAACAAAAGTTGCAGAAGATCGTCAAGAAAGTTTTAAGAGGTGTTCTGAATGCTCTGTTACATATGAAAACAAAAAGAGAGAAAAGTAGATTTTAGAGAAGGACGGGGTATTTATAGGAACGAATGAAAGAGAAGATCAGAAAACTCTAACCGTTGTGTCAAATCCAATGGACAGGGAGATACCACGTCATTCGAATCCGAAGCGTCAAGGGTCACGTCTCTTCAAATTTGAATTTAGGCGAGGCCCACCTTTTCAGACGAATTATTATAGCCCAGATATCTCGATCTTTCAATCTTATTGTTCAATAGGGAGATGCCATGTGGATGACAATTATATTTTTGAAAAGGTTAACTTAAAGATGACGGTAGCAGAAATGGCGTAACGTGACAGCCAAGGAGTAGTTATTAAGTTTTTAATTAAAAACTGGGGGACTTAATGTTTGGGTATTTTTATCAAAGCCCAGTCCAAAGATCCAAGCCTATTATACGAACATATCTCCCCCATAAATCTATGAATACGATAACGTTTCGAGACCTCTTTCCATGATAATGAAGTGGTAGGATTGTGTCGGGTGACACATCTGAGGCCATCAATTCAGAGAATCTTTCTCAGATTACTTACTGCAGATATATGCTCGGAGAAAATTCTTAACACCATCTATCCGAGATCCTATCTCGAGGTATTCGATCAATTATCTACGATATATGGTATCAAAGCCTCAGGGATAACTGTGATGAGAGCAGCATCTACAATGCTATTGTATAATATCGTCAAAGGTTTGACGCATCTCCAAAAGAAATATCAGGACTCGAAGCTTCAGAGAATCTGAGGTTAGGGCCTCGGGTACACGTGGCATGGTACGGTACCAACAACAGTCACACCCTGCGATTCTCGTAACAAACTTTCAGGGCAAGCTAGTCCAGTAACAATACGTGTCAAGAGGTACGGAATTCCATGATTCCACGTAATCGAATCTGAGAATAAAGGAGAGGTACGTATAACTTTTTACGGAGAGAGAGAATATACATACACATCTGACATATTCATAAAAACACAGGAGAGATCTATTCGATTCTTTCTCTGGTTTTCTCATTGCTTTTTGTCACTCCTACACACAAGCAAAACCCTCATTGACTTAAGTATTAGAGGGTTTTCATCGAAAAATCGGCTTTACCCTTGAGTTTCTATTGTTTTGCAGTTCACAGAATCAGAGATCAAGGAAGAAGAGAAATTGATACTAGAGGTTGAAGACGATCACAACTTCTTACATCAACATCTAATAATATCAATTATTTGATAATTAAATTTAATATTTATTTCTAATGTAAATTACTTAACTATTAACCAAAATATAGAATAAATATCAACTAAATGTAATTTTTTAAAATTCATCTTTTTCAAGATTTTTTAAATTAAACTCTTTAATTAAGATTTTTAACTTTAAAATCATATTTTTTAAGTCATTTAATAATTTATATTATCAATTATTCAAGTAACTTATATTAAATTACTTGAAAATATATATATACATATTAATTCTTCAATACTTTAAAAAATTATTAAAATACATATATATAACACTCATATATATATATATATATATATATATATATATTATTCGATCTTATATTATCTCAAAAGATACTAGCTCTTTATAAATAATATTTTCTATCTCCCGTATTTTTTTTAAATATACAAGAATATTAGTTTAACCATGAAAGTTTATCGTGAGTTAGTCCTAAGCTTGTTTCAAACTCTTTAGCTCCGAACTTTTTGAAAATTCAATGATTATGGGTAATATCTAACAATACGTTATAGTTTATAAATCACGATCAAAAAAATTTTCATCAAACCTTACACCGATTGTATATACCATGTGAGTTATTTCTTTTCGTTATTCAATCCTAATTGAGTAAAAGTTCGTGAATTGTCAAAATCCAAAACTTTATATATCTACGAATCGTCAATCGATATATCCCGAACTTCTCATTACAAAATTCTTTTATATGATGCTAAAGTATTTTGAACAAAAACTTTAATTTCATAGATTTGTTGACATCTATCTAGGAACTCAAATTCGAATAGAGTCAGTAAAATTTTTATTCTAATTAATCGAATCAACGAATCTTATCATGAATTATCCAAATTCTTATATGGTTAATGCATAATAAAACTAGTTTTATTATATAAAATATAGTTAGTCTTGTACTTATATATCATATTAACTATAAACATTCATACACAATTCGACAATGATATCTTAGATAAAAAGATTACATTATCTATTAGTACGATCTTACGATTAATCATAGAATACAAATTTATTATATGATTTATTATTCTTTGATCATGTTCAAAAAATAGTTCTTTAACTATTAATTATAGTAATGTCATTCTAATATGAATCTATATTATGAATACTAATCTCATATTATGATATTTACTAGAGATATTCAATATTTCTACTATTTGATATTATTGTCTAATCAATATCATATGCATAGAAAATATTTTTGATAATTTTATTTAAATATTAAATAAATTATTTAAATAATTTACATAAATATTTTATTTAATACATGACATAATTAAAAAAACAATTTACGTATGTGAATAAAAAATTATTTTTTTTATTATTGATAAAATATAATATAAGATCATACACCCTAAAATTCACAATACGAATAAATTTTAGAACATACACTAACAATAATTGTCTTATATTAGGCTATTATTGATTTTTACACTATTAATAAGATAATAGTGATGCAATACAAATTAATTCATGAGTCATACATACATCAAGCACCAATGATGTAGGATAGATAGAAATAATTTGTTTTAGATAATTTTAAATAATTTTAATTTAATTATTATCATGTTTAATAGGTGATTTAAGTTTTTATTTAGTATTTTTATTTTAGTTATTTAAATTATGTTACATAGTTTGGTAGGTTTGCTCCTATTATAAACAGAGCATCTTTGATTTTATCCCTAATGGAATTATTATCATCTTTAATTTTATCCCTACTCTGTTGTGTCAAAAAGTAAAAATGATTAGATTTTGAACAATGTGCGCTATTACACCTTCGCTATCCATTTGCATTGGCCAATTTTTGTATAGAGAAAAAAGTTGACAATCAAAGTATGTCAATTCTCTATAAAAACTTAAGAAGAAAGTTATTAAAAGGATAAATCATGGACGAGAAGTATAAAGCTACACAAAGAATATTAGGATAGCGCAACAATCAAGTATCATCAGCTCAGTTGGATGGTGAGCCAGTCAATAATACTGACGTCAACAGATTTGGCTGCATCCTGATATGTCGAATTCTTAAAAGAATGACAAATACAATAAGTGATGTTCCGTAATACAGAACAATTTTTTGACAATTTAAGTATGTTCGTTGTTTGTAAAAACTCAAGAATAAACTTATTAAAAGACCACAAACACTCAAGAAGAAATTTATTTAAAAAATATAATTTAGAAAGTTACAATCAATCACCTGTAATTCTTATTTATCACCTTCTTTTTACTCACAATGCATACATTCTTCTAAAATTATGCTTAATTAACAGTAGAATTTTTACAAGTGATAATTAATATTTTGTCCAATGTTAAATGTTGAAAGAGATATTCTAAATAATTTACAAATTGCAATACTTTACCATTTTGAATCCTATTATTATTCTATATATTCCACACCATCTTAAGCCATCTCAATTATTACAGGACCCATATGCCTTACATGTCTGTCAATAAGAAATAGTCAATAATCCTCCACTGACAAATATGTTTATGATTTTAATATTTTTAATTATTTCATTTAACAGGTTCATTTTTTTTGCACTACGTAGATTTAAATGTTGTATAAATTAAAATCAACAGATTACTATCAACAAGGAATAAACCCAGAAATGGTTAACCATGCATCAAAATCAAATCACGCCTTCGAGAGTCGAATAGAATTAAAGACAATAGAAAACTCTTTATTGGCAATAATAATTAACTTAATTAAAGTAACAACAACTAGAAAACGATTGTAACAATGATAACAATGACAACATATATAGGGCCAAAATAACGACAACAGTAAGAACATCGACTCAACATATGATCATCATCAATATCCTTGAGGTTTCTAATCAAGACCTAAGGTTAAATCCAGATTGATCGAACGATCGGTGTCTTTACTCTCTTCCTCACCAAACTCCAACTCAATTTCGTCTGGGACAGTAGCAGGTTGATTCGGCTGAGCAACAGATGCGGTAGCCGGCCTGATCATGTTTGCAAGAGAGATATTTTGTCTGCGCTCGACCTGATTAACAGCAGGGGCAGGCTGTATCTGTCGTTGTTGTATAATTGTTTGACTAGCCCTCTCAAACGGCAGGCCTTGAGGAAGGATTGGTTGGTTTTGGCCACCTCCGAAGGCAAGGCTCCTGTGAGCTTGCGGGGCTACTTGGTTCTGAACACGCGCATAATTTCCTTCTCTCATAGCACGATTATTGAGATAATCTTGTCTCATATGAATATCATAATGGTTTATGAGAGCTTCAATGTTGTAGAAGACATGATGACATATTATACAATGTTCTTGAATTGAGTTTGAATGATAAATCGGGGAAGCGATGTAGAACCCATTAGGATTGCCATTTCCTGATGGGTTCCAGCCATAGCCAGACATGCTTATGGAAATTGTAAGAAAATATACTGAGAAGATGGGAAAAGATAGCCAAATGAAAGGCAGAGGAAGAAGGTTAATTCTTGTGAGTGATGAAAGGCAAAGGATGGTGATGTGTTTTTATAGTAGAATTTTTTGTTTCGTGCAGAAAAGTTTCACCAAACCATTAATGTGCCATAAGAGACATATATGGCAACAAAACCTTGATTTGAATTGTCTTTGTGAGACATTAAAAGCATATTTCTAAGTCTTAGTTATGTCTTAATAGTTGGCTAGGTAAGTCTTGACGACAAACCCTTAAATTTCTGAGGCATGCTTTGTCTCTCTTTCTTCCGTAATGTAAGCAGAATTTGATACTTAAATCATTTCTTCAACAACTTAAGACTATGTATACTACAGTGTTAGCTAACACTCAAAAGATTTCTTTGAATAGTTCATATATTGTGTTACAAAAGAATAAAAAATTGATACACTTTTACAAGTTGTTTGATAGAGATGATCAAGTCAAGACACACAGGGGTGGAGCCACTTTGATAGTGAGGGGGCCATGGCCACCCCAAATTTTGAAAAAAAAAATTATAAACTAAAAAATAAAATATTCTTGTAGACCCGTTCAAAATGTATAAAATATCTATTTTGACCGTTTTAATATAGATTTTTAACTCTACCCCTTAAACGCAAAAGAATTGAATGTATCTTTTGTTGGTAAGACATCATGAGAAATTTGTATGACAGATTTTGTTTACAGTGCTATATTAAATAATCAACTAAAATTAGCAAATTATTTAAAAAATTTGTCGTTTCGTTCATTAATTCTCTTTTATTTACAAATGGGGATGCACTGTTCCAGATAGTGCTAAGTAATCAAATTTATAATTATTAATAAAAAATATAAAATAATTTTAAATGATTAAAGTCCCTTCTAAAAACCTCCCCAGGAGTGGCCTAGTAGTGGAGGTTAAAACTGTGGACCTCAAGATCTCAGGTTCGATTCTCACTCTAAGATTCTCTCTGCTAGATTAATAAACGAAACGACAAATTTTTTAAATAATTTGCTAATTTTAGCTGATTATTTAATATAGCACTGTAAACAAAATCTGTCATACAAATGGGGATGCGCTATTCCAGATAGTGCTAAGTAATCATATTTATAATTATTAATAAAAAATATAAAATAATTTTAAATTATTAAAGTTCATTCTAAGAACCTCCCTAGGGGTGGCCTGGTAGTGGGGGTTGAACCTGTGGACCTCAAGATCCTAGGTTCGATTCTCACTTCAGGATTCTCTCTGCGACATTAATGAATGAAACGACAATAATTAGTAACAAAGATTTTATCCATACAAATATTTGTTAATTAGATTTATAAGATTATAAGAAAAATCGATTATAGAAAAGAATAAGAAGATGGAGATTAGAAAGATTAAAATGGGGTTAATTTAGCAAAGACCATTTTTGGAATTTAATAGAATTAACATATGTTAAATAGAAAAAGTGTTTCAAAAGAGTATTGTAAGGGTGGTAATAGCACCTGTCTTAGATATATAGAGCACTATTATCTATGGTTTTTCTAGTCAGTGCATGGGGGAAGTCAAGGGATTTGATTTGTAAAATGACAAGTTTATAGAATATAAACGAGCCGTGTTAGATCGTGAGCTTCTATGAAATTCAATACCTTGTTAGTTAACTCACACATGAAGAGAGTGACATAAAAGTAAAAAGGATGAAAATAAAGAATAAATTTAAATATTAAAACGAATGACTGCGATAATCCTTTAAATTGGTACATAATCCTTTAATCGATGAATAATAAATTGGCACATAATTAAATTGAATATATATACCATAATCCTTTAAATCATATCATCTTACTATTGTTATATGATGATTTATCATGGGTTTGGAAGGGTTTTTTTGTCTTTCTTTTAATGAAACTTCAAAGCAGAGACAAATAAAAAAGAAAAGAAAAGAAAAAAGAACTGAAATAAAGGGGGTACATGGATTATTATTATTATTATTATTATTATTATTATTATTATTAAAGAGTTCATTAATTATAGCAAAATCAATATTAAATTTTATTATTACAAATAAAATCATAAAATTAAGAATTATCTCACTAGATTATCATTCAATAACATAAAATCAATATGTTGTCACATTCACTTTATTAGCATTAAAACACGTGAAATTATGCACTGTCACATATTAAAAATATATTTATGATAATTTTAACTTTAGTAATAAGTGAATATATGATATCATGGGATTCATTGGTGTAATAATTGTGAGATTATCTACAAATAAACTCTTGGAACTAAAAATAAAATTACATGGAAAAATATATATAATTTTTTTTTTAATTTTACACGTCCAAATTTCATCTGTTCCCTTACATATTTTTGAAGTTGAATACGGAGAAAAATTAAAGAAACTGGCTTGATTATACTTTACAAATTACTTGGTCCAACCCTCATAGGCACACAACAATGAAAATGATGGAGTGTGAAGGAAAAAACAACAAAACAAAACTGCATCTGTTAATTAGTTTCCGCAACAATCAAAATATAGTGAAATTAATGGCATTCCGAAAGTTCCAAAAGTTGCTTTGTAAATACAAACGTTATTGCTTATTACTTCCATTAAAATAAAATAAATAAATAAATAAATTATACCTTCCCAATTTGCATAATGGTATTCAATACTCAATGACACAGCAGCCAGAAAAAGATCCACATATTTGCATATTTGGATAAAGATCATCCGAGTAAATTAATTCATATTTTTCTTCCACAAATGAAAAGACAACAAATAATTTAGAATGGAAAGATATTACAAATTAATCAAAGCATTTAATAAACTGTAAAAAAATTTTAAATACATAAATGATTCATTAACCTAATGAAATGATGTTCTCAAAAAAAAAAAAGATTGAAGCATTTAATACATTGTAAACGCAAGCAAGAAGTACATAATGAAATATAAATAACAATGTTTCTCTCATCAACAATAATGATAAGAACAAAATAAATAAATTTATTACAACATCACGAAATTAAAATAGCCACTCTTAATTTCTATCAATTACATTTTTTTATTACTTCGAAAAAAAAGGAAAATTTAATACTACTAAGACGAAAAACCCTAAGCCTAAGGCCAAGGCTTCATCATTTCACAGCTTCAACGTCAAATCCAGCATCCCTCCATCATAAACCCTATTATTGTTGTCATAATCTTGTCTCTTGACAGGCTTCACGACGTCGGGGATGGCTTTCTGCAACTGATCAATAAACGGCTTTGTGAAGTCGCTGATAGACTGCTCTTCCATCACTAGCCGCTGCATCGGGGCAAATGGTTGCCAAGGATTATTACTCGGCAGCTGCAGCCCAAATAAAAAGTCTTTCCTCGACAGCGACGAGAATTGCAGCAGTGGAACTGGAAACGTATCCAAAATAACACCTCTACGACTAGGGTTTGGAACAAAAACATCATTTTTCCTTTCAGGTAAGGGCTGAGAAATATACCCATTTTGGTTTTGGGATTGCGGAGGAGTTTGTGAAGGAAAGTTATGGTTATGTGGGAAATTAGGGTTTTGAAATCGTTGACGATTTCTTTGAGTTCGAGATAGCATGAGACTGAGATCACTGTGCCTTCGAGAGGCAGCAGTTTCTTTCTTAACCATGTGAGTTTGTATATGGTTTATGAGTGCTTGAGTGGTTAAAAACACTTGATCACATACTCGGCAAGCGATTTGTGATGCAGGATAAGGCCTTTTATTACGTGCATGATTGGTAAGATCATGCATGTTCTCTTGCCTCGTATTCCAACCCAATCCAGCCATGGATATGAGAAAATGTTTGCTCTCTTTATAGATTGAAACTGAAGATGAAAAGATTTTGCTTGCAGGGAAAGCAAAACAGAACTATGAATGAATGAATTTACAGCTCTGGCTCTGAATTTATAGGTAATTTTGTGATGGAATTTCTAGCTTGCTTGGGCTCTCATATCAAGTGTTGTCATGTATAGCGTTAATGGTTGCAGCAAGGTATTTAATGTCTCTCGAAGAATTTTCGTTGGCATTATTGAGAAGGTGCTCGACTAATTTAATGCCTAACTAATTTTTGTCATTATAAAGTACCAAGTATAACAGATAACTTGCGAAGGGAGCTAATGAAATGGAGCATAGTTGGAAAGGATGATGATGTTTTTATTGTAAAATCTATGGGTTAAGGCTAAATATTGGATTTTAATTCAAAGATATTAAATTAGGAAGTTTACAATCAATGATATTATCGCAAATGGCACTGTAATTTCTTATGGAAAGCAGGGTGGAGCATCTTATATTTACATAAAACATTCATAAATAATATTATATTTAACTTATCTATATACCAAGTCATTATTTCTTTATAATTGGAATAATAACATCTAAATTCTTAAAAAATTTTCAAATAAATATATATATATATATACACACATATAATAGAAAAATCGTTAAAATTTTTTTATGAAGTTCCCATTTTTAGAAGAATTTTTTTCCTTTCCCATTGTTCTTTCCATTAATTACACAACCAACATATGTCTTAAATTTTCATTAGTACTTGAAGGAAATGACACAGAGAATGAATGTTATATGAGCATTCTTTTAATGTCATTAATGTTTGCATATATCAAAAATCTACTTTTAAGATATCTTACCATAAAATAGAAATAAATTGCATATTGAACCTTTGGTAAGTACCTAATTAGTAAAATTTCAAAATTGACGGTTACATAATCTCTTCTTTTAAAATAATTACTGTCATAATAAATTACGCTATAGAAAAATGTGTTACTTAAATACTTTAGACTCTTCAACTTAATTTTACAAAATATTAATATCCATTTAAGAAAAATTCATTGCATTTATATTCTGGTTTTATTAATTTCTCAAAGCGAGGTAATATGATAAGATGAGTTACTCTATGATCTATATTAATAGTAATTGTATTGATTTTGTAATTTTATTAATCAATAATACTTTGTCACATTAGTTTATACAAAAAAAAAATTTGTCTTTAATATTATTTTTTCAAATTAAAGTCATAAATACTAAATTTTCATCCAAGTTTCACTCTTGTTGTTCGTTGAATTTGATATTTTAGTATTGTAATTTCAAATCACATAAACATATTAATTGTTAAATAAATTTTATGTTTATCAAATACTGTAAATATTATGTTGTAAAAGGTCAATATTATAGGCAAAGATGCAAGGCCTAGACATTTTTTATTAGTATTTAACTGAGAAGTCTCAAATTTTTGTGATCTATGAATCATATTGTGATTAGTCACTATTTAGTATATGTGTTTGATTCAACACACTGCTGACGTACTGTTAATGTATTAAAAAAAATTTAATTGACCATAATAATAAATAAGTATTTACGTCAGTAATTTTTCTAATATTTTAAAATTAATTTTTTATGGATTTCTTAATGCATCTGTTAAAATTAAATCTACTATAAAAGATCATAATGCGGCTCTGCTTATAATTTTGAAAAGAAAAATAGGTTGGGTAAGCAGAAAGAAAGTGAGATTGAAAATTTTATAAACATAAACTTAAAAATGAAAAAGGTTTATTAATTAACTTTTCCTAATTAATGCTATACATTTTGGTACATTTGAAAATTAAAATTTACATGATTAATAAAAATCCCCACATATTTTATGTCGAACAAAATAAATATTTGCAATCCACAACAACTTTATGATTGGGTGGCATAGGGTAAGTGTTTAGGTTGACTTCTTGTCATTGAATCCGTAATCTCCGTTTTCTCTTCTTATTTTTTTCGATCATGGTCTACACATTGACTACATCTGTATTAATTGGGTGTCGAAGTTCTACACTATCCCAAAAGAATGCGACTTTCACAATGGATGATCCCTTGAACTATCCCTAGGATCTTTATTAGGGAGAATCTTTCTTCTGTACTTGATTTTTTTTGCAGTAAGTTGTTACCATTGTTTACTAATCTATACTATCATTATTTGAATAAATAGCGACTTCAAAAATTTTTTAACCTCTGTATAACATTAAAAATGATTAAACATTGGTGTTAGCTATAATTTGTCTGTTAACTTGTTTATCATAAAGCATAATTTATGCTATATCTATCTCAAATATTAACTTTCCAAAAAGACAGTGATCACAAGACTATCTTAAAACCACTTCTAGTTTGAGGAAAATCTTGTGTTGAATCTCTCATTCAACCTTATTATTCTTGAGCATTTTTTTCCCATCAATATTTCACTATTCCCAATTCACAACCATAGCTTCACTAAAACGAGACTCTAGCTGCTCTGAACTTGTTCCACTAATTAAAATTTTTTTCCTTTACAAGTTCAAAGCATTTCAACAAAACTTGCTAATATCTACAGGTCAAATGATCTAAAACTGAGTATTGTGATCACTAAACACCGGCATCAAATTTGTAATTAGAATTGAAATAATATGCAGTGCCCAAACTCTATAAATAAAACTGATATTACACTCAATAACCCAATACACTCGTGAAACAACCAACATATATAAGTAGTTATATAAGTATTTTTGCACAAACATATGTTTCAAGCACCAGAGCTAACGCAACGTATAGCATGTTTATATGAGTCTAACATAAGATTGAAACTCAAAACCTTAGAATTCACCAAGAAAATTATGAAAACTCTAAAGTTTAGAGAAAATTATATTATTCAAGAAAGTATTTTCTGAAATAATAAACAAGATTTATTTTTTTTAATTGAAACAAAACATGTTTTTATATAGGCAATTATTATAATCCTAGTTAAATAAGAAAGTTAGAAATCCTAATTAAATAAGAATCCTACAAATCTTACCTAAACAAGAATCCTAATTAAATAAAAAATTAGTCTAGTAAACATTCACTTTAGGAAAGTTCAAAAAAAATAAACTTGTTCTTAAATTGCAAATTAAAATAAAATATAAAAAAGATAAAAATATAAATTTATCTAGGATACCTTATGATGAAAAATTTAGACATCAAATGCTCCGTGTCATTCTCCCCACTTGAAAAGAACTCGTTGTCGAGTTGTTGTGAATTCAAAACTTAACTCTATATAGATTTCACCAACATACCAGCCATATTTCTTAGTCGTCCATTCAATAAGATTAGCTTCAATATTTGCTAATGTCATCTCCATTCGAACTGTGCAAATCATATCTAAAATTCTTAACTCCCTTATTTTAGTCATTCCCGAATAAAATTCATGTTGCACATAAAAATTCCAATAACACACAAAATCAGAACAATTTCTTCCATCTCCTCTTGAGAAAGTATCAACCTCTAAGTCATATTCGGAAGTAATTTACTTTCACCCTTTGCTTGTTGCACTTGTTCTAAAGTAGATGTTACCTCATTCTTTGCATCCCAAATATCACTCACTCTCCCGTATTGGCCAAAGTGAATCCACGACTTGATTCTAGGAAAGCTCTCACACCACGGAATCTGTAATGCATATTCAACCCCACCAATTAAGTCATTAGCCAAAATACATCCATCTAAGGATTCAAACCACTTACCTCGAGCCAAAAGAAAATTACCTCTTGGTTTTAAATTCCAGTAACATTGTATGTCGGGCATTGAAAATAACTCCCTTAGAATAACTTTTTGAGATTCGACTAACGGTGATTTAACCAACTTCAGATCATATTTTTTTTCTTCAATATGCACCTCCTCTAATGCTATCAATGGTGATCTTATAACTTCATCAATATTATCAACTTTTTCATCTTTGTCATCTTCATCATCCTCGTCTTCTTCATTATCATTCAGATCACATATAACTTCCTCTATAACTTCTCCTCCTTGTTCACAAATAAACCCATTCTCTTCAACCTCAAAAGTTTCAGAGACAATCTTATTCATAGGTAATTTAAGTACCTCAATTTTTATGTTGGATTTACTAGTGTAAAATTTGGGTTCTTGTTCAAAAGAAATATCTGACTTTTGATCCCAATGATATTTTTGGAACTGTAGAAACTCATATTACTCATAATCAGATGACAAGAATTTATCCTGTAACATTCATCGCATCTTACGTCAACTATATATAGGTGCTTTACCTTCTTTCCTTCGATTTTCTTGCATTTTATCCCACCAAATAGCAGCTCTTCCCTTTAACCTATATGCAACTAACTTCACTTGACTCTCTTCGAGAATATCCATATACTCAAAGAAATTTTTGACTTCTGATAACCAATCTAAAAATTCATCTTCACCTAAATAACTATCAAAAATTGGAAGATTACCTCAAATCGAAAATTCTCCTGCTCTCATTTGACTCCTGGATTTTCAACGAATTCCCTATTGTAACCACCACGGTTATAGACTCTTGTATTCCTCAAATTTTCTTGGTTACCTATATATTGGATACTTCCACTGTGGAGTTTTGATCAAAGCAATTGGCGTGTAATTGCTGCAAAATGTTTGCTGGTGTTTGCTGCATTTGGGGAAGAAGAACAGGAGAATTCAAGTTCGTTATGACCGTTAAATATGTGGATTTGACTAATATATCCTCGCTGGATTTAAGCCTTCAGTTCATTCATTAATGGCAATTTGGTAAATTACCAAGAAAGTTAAAAAACAGAATGCCAAGATTTCAGAAACTGTGGAGATGCTGGTAATTTAATGTTTTTGTGGCTTAAATTCTTAAAAGGTGTAATTCTTTTGTAACAATTGTTTTCTTCTGTAAACTCTCTGAAATCAATACTAGAGACTGGATCCCTTGGGTCGATTCGTGGATGTAGGTTTTCTATAACCGAACCACGTTAAAAGTTGCTTCTTGAGTTTTCTTTTCTGGTTTTAGCTTTCATCATCTGCATTTCTAAGTTCTTGGTCTTGATTTTCTTCTGTTTTTCATTTCTATCAGTTAGTTCTTATTTCGAGTGTATTCTTGGATTCCTAACATCTACTATATTCGTCCTCCGACTTTTCTTCATAGGTTGGCAGCCTACGAAGGATATGACTTCGTATAGCGACAAGTCGATCACGGCAAATTCCCGATCACCACTACCTGCAACTCTCGACTCCCTATTTATACTCACCTGAAAGGTGTTTGAATCTTTCCAGATACTCAGAATTTTTTTCTTTATAATAGTACTTTTTGCTTTGTACATTTCAAAGATCTGATCCAACCTAGTCAGCGTCTGCATTCCTTATTCATCGATATCGAAATAGTTACTCCACACTTCATACAGCATGGTTTCAGGATTACGCATCTCCGTTTTGATACCAAACCAAATTGATGCAGCGTGTAGCATATTTATACAAGTCCAACACAAAATTAAAACTCAAAACCTTGGAATCCACCAAGAAAATTATGAAAACTCTAAAATTTAGGAAAATTTCTAATATTCAAAAAAGAATTCTTTGAAATAATAAACAAGAATTTTTTTTTCAATTAAAATAAAACATGCCTTTATATAAGTAATTATTGTAATCCTAGTTAAATAAGAAGTTAGAAATCTTAATTAAACAAGAATTTTAGAAATATTAACTAAATAAGAATCCTAATTAAATAATAAATTAATCTAATAAATATTCATTTTAAGAAAATTTAAAAAAAATAAACTTATTCTTAAATTAAAATTTAAAATAAAATATAAAAAATAATAAAAATATAAATTTATCTAAATGAAAAAAAATTTAGAATCCAAAGTTCCGGGGCAAAAACCCTTACATGTAGCTAAAACCTTACAACAAAAACATTTTCATTAAACTTATATAGTTAACCATTAAATAAACAGAGCACATCTAAAATCCAAAGCTGATGATGTTAAATTCAAAAGCTAATAATAAGATCAACCAATCAATCAATAAATAAATAGAAATACGTACCAATTTGCTGGTCTCGGGAAGCGATAGTCAGATAGAAAATTGTTCTTCAGCAAGAGTGGGATTGGATTTGAGAGCGGGGAAAACTCCGGTAACTGTAACAAATCAGTACCGAGAGACGCCAAGTCACCCGCCACTACTTCTGTATCCATCATTCGAGTTTAACCCAATTGAATTCAGTCACTTTTAGCTAAAAACCTAAAGCCCAAAATCCACAGCAGCCCCAAGTTTCAAACAGTATTGTCAACCAATGATAAACGAAGATAATTTTTTCTTGAATTATGCGTCTCTCAGCACGAGAGTGAAAGAACTGGCGAGTTTCTTAATGGAAGTTTGCTTGGTGATTATGTCTACGGGTTAAGTGAGTAATATACTGGTGAGGTATTCGATTTCGACTTGATTTCGATTTGATGAACTCGAGTTCAAGTAATTCGAATGCCTCTTTCATTTGAATTTAAATATAATAATACTTAAATTGTTAACTCAAGAATTTAATCAATTATGTAATAGAATCGAATAAATTTTAAATTTTATAATAATAATTTAACAAAATAAATATTTAAATTTTATTAAATCTAGAATACATTCAATTATTTTATTAAATTTAGAATATATTTAATATTTTATTGAGTTAAATTTAATATAAAAAATATAAATTCGATTGAATTTAAAATTTTGAGTTTTTAAATTAAGTGGAGCTTAAGCGGTTCATAATATCCACTAGACTCAATTTAATTACACCATCTAATTATATCGGAAAAAAAAGAAACTAAATGATGAAGAAATGATATTGAAGGGATTGTTTCGAAGATGAAAGAAGATGTTTGGTTTGTAACTTGTAAGTATACGGAGAAATCAGGAAAATAAATGAAAATAGTTGTGACTGGTGATGAATGGACGGATAATCGATCATGAGCTGAGACTTGGAGAAAATCGCAAATTAACAAAAGATGAAATGCACGGGCACGCCCACGCCCACGCCTTATATTAAACACTCCTACCCAATTTAATTATCTTCTCTGTGCTTGCTTGTTTGATAAAACAAATATGCATGCTTCTTGTTTTTCATTTTTCTTTCTTTCCTTTTCTTTTTTTTAATTTTGAAAAATCATTATCTAATTTAATTCAGAATATAAAAGATTATTATAATACAAATTATAGTATTCTCTTGACAATTTTAGCTTAGAGATGAAAACAATTATTAGATTCAATTGACTGGAGTGTCAAAATTTTATGATCGATGTCTTTATCGTAACTCTATAAACTACGTAGTATATTCTTCTAACCCAATTGATTATAATAGAAGATTCTAAATTTGAAAAATGATTAATTTAATTTTGTACTAGATTTTGTTCTAAAAAATATAAAATTTCATGTGATATGTCCTTCTTAGGTTTTGTATTGGCTTTGTCCTTCTTTAATATTTTTCTAATACTATTCAGCAGATCAAATAACACACCATGAAATATATTATTTTGCACAAATGAAAATAATACCAAATCTGAAAAACCCATCTTTATAAATAAATTAGTATAGAAATGCATAAATTTTCTCCAGAGCTTAGACTTGGGAATAATTGTTACTAATTCGATGGTGATGGTGAATTGTTAACTTGTTCAAATTGGTAACAAAAATGAAGAAAACACAATGGTAATAAAAAAAAATGACTATAAAGATGAGAGCCAGAAAAGCTAAAACCAGAATACTTAGCAGTCTTCTCAAAAAATATAACAGGTTTTATTACAACTACTAATGTTTCAAGTTTATTAACAATTCCTTACTAGAGTAACATCATTTTATCTTCTTCCTTTCTCGAGTCTAGAAGATAATTTAATGGCAAGCGAGATTCCCTCACAGGGCACAAAGAGCTTCTGAGCTGTGTGTGGATCGACCGACTCCAACAATGGATAATACACATACAAAATGCCATAAAACCATTACAGTGCCTGGATTTTGATAGGAGCATAAAGAAAAAATTTTCGCCATCAATACAAACAAATTGATCTTACCAGATATTTCTGTTCTTTTATTTCCTCTTTCGGGAGCCAATTGTCAGGAGCTCAAAGCTCCTAAGAGCATCACCACGACCACTTCTTGTGGCTGCAGTACGAATAAAAGATGATGATTTAGACTCAAACCCAGGTTGAATCCTTTGGGTTGTAGAAAGGCGAGCACTGCTTGAGACCACTCGGCTTGACCGATTCTCACTGGGCTCACCGGAGGAACCTGGTCGGCTTGTTGAAGTGACAGCCTTCTTTGAAGAACTGCCATTTCGTGATAAGGACCGAGTCCTTTCTGAATCAGGTTGCTGAGCGGAAAACAGTAGAAGTTTAGAAGGAGAGCAACATCTGTATTCAACTTCTATTCATTAAAAAAAAAAAAACTAAAGCCAAGCATCTGAGTACTTTTAAAACAACACAAAGTTGCAGCATACAAAATTATGCACAAAGCAATTACTCACCACTTCCTTGGATGATGGCACATCATCTGAGGATCTGTGCCTTGAGGGATCACCATGGTGACCAGAGGTATTCCTTCTGGCAAAAGCCTCGATTCCACCAGAGAATCTATCTCGAACATCTTGTCCCACTAGATACAGATTAAACTTTGTAAGCTTCTCTTTTGTTCCAATCAAATAAGAAAGAAATGAACTGCAAAAGTATTTATGAAATTCTGAAAACAAAAAAATCAACAGATCCAACTGCTCTAAAAAGAGAGAGAAAATTAAGCACTTGAAAATAAAAATCCCTAATCCAAGCAAAATAACAGATCAAAAGCTTGAACTCAAGTCTTAATCACGTATGAAGAGAATTGACACATCAGCACTCAGATTACAGAAACTTTTCCCATCATAGCTATGAAAGGAACTCACCTGAAAGCCTCTCTGTTCTTTCAGCTGATGGTCCTGTAGGATTCATAGCTGGTTTCCCACTTGTCTGTTCAATCAATAAAAAAAGGAGGAACTTATGTTCATACAAGAATCATATATACAAACAAACAAAAGTAAAAATATTCACATTTTTCTTACGCGAACAAACACCAACAGAACAAAAGCTACTCACTCGCACTCTTGAACTGGAGCCAGTCTGTGGATACTTTAATATAGTCCAATCAAAAACATAATCAAACTGATAACCTGCATAGATTACAGTTGATGAAATTTTGATTTGAGTTTTAGAAAACAAATATGAGAACTGCCAAGTTAGAAGCTAACCTTCTCTGATAAACAAGTCCCGGAAAAGCCTCTTCAAGTATGAATAATCTGGCTTATCTTCAAACCGCAACGACCGGCAATAGAGGAAGTACGATGTAAACTCTGATGGATATGATTTACAAAGGATCTGAAAAATATCATATCAGTATTCCAAACTAGAATGTTAGGATACAGCACAAGACATCCATAAATTAAACATTAGTATGCTAATCCAAACCTTTTATTTTTATCATCTTCCTTTATTTTTTTCTTCACTGGAAAACAGAAAATATTTTATTGACGAACTCATCTAGCCTAAACCAAATTTTTCCTGTACTCGTATGCTTACCTCTATAGGAGTAAGCATCTTTTTTTCACTAATCTTGTCATATTTCTGCTTTTTGGTACCTGCTTTGAGTCCCTGCCAAGGAAGGCTGAGAGGAAGAAACTAAGTTAAAATGTTACTAAGATTTATAAAGATAGGTGAAGTAAGCAACTTAGTTATGTGTTGAACCTTCCCCTCAAAAAATACATAAGCACATAACCAAGAGATTCCAGATCATCTCTTCTGCTTTGCTCTGAAAAAAAAAATTAGTATCACAATTAGAACATAAAACTTGATATATCTTAACATGACATAAACAACAAAAGACAACTTTAATAATTCATTGGAATTACTTCACGCACCAACTCCAAGGTGAGTATTAACACTTGCATAACGAGCAGTTCCAGTGAGATTCTTGTTTTCCCTGTATGGAAAACACAATGAATATTTAAGACAGACCAGAGGAAAATATTACCAATAAGGAAAAAAATTACATTAATCATCATTACAGGAAATCACAAAATAAATGAAAGTGCCAAAAAAACATGTCAAGAAATGTCACATAATCATGTAAAGAAATATCAAATGAAATTACATCATTACCTAGTGAAACCAGACACGTACACATATATATAGGAGGCAATTCATGTGGACATGGTGGTACCTTTGCAAGACACATGAAGGCTTGGGATAAAAATGGTTTTGAATCATTCTATTACTAAATATTCTTTAAAAAAAATTAATGAGAAACGTACACAAGTTGATAAAAGGGAGAAGGTACTTCAAGAACTTAATGAAGACCTTAAAGAAAGCAAACAAAGGAAGCAATAACAATTTGGCTAAAAGAGGTGAACCTCAGTCCATAAGAAATCATCAATCGGAAAAGGCTTGGAAGCATTTAGAAACCTGATCCCTATATCCTGTGTAAGCTCAAGAAGTTCTACTCCAGGAATTTTACAAAGCCATAATTTCTTATTATAATTTTGCAATGGGCAAGGAATACAAAAGGCCAGATGTGAGAGTTCTAGACCACATAATTTGGGCAAGGGCAAACTATGTCATGTATCACTGTTTGATGAATAATTGATCACACATGTGAATGACTCGAATGTTGCCCACTTTTCATTTCACTTCAGCTAGGGGTGTCTAACGGGCCTGAACCGACGGGTTCGGGCCGGGCCGGGTCGATTCGACGGTTCCATGAAACTGGAACCGGCCCGGACCTGGACCGGAAACAGTAACGGTCCGGGCCGAGCCGGTTCAACGGTTCCAGTTTCATGGAACTAGACCGGAACCGGAAGTAAAACAGTAACGGACCGGGCCGGTTAGTCAAACGGTTCCGATTCCAGTTCGGTTCTGGTTCGATTTTGGTTCCGATTCCGGTTCGGTTCTGGTTTTATTAATTTCTTAATTTTTAAAATATTTTTAAAAATATATTTAAATTAAAAAAAAATTTTAAAAAATTGACCCGAGTTGAACCGACGGTCCGGGCCGGTTCAACCCGGTGCCAAACCGCCGGGCCCGAAACGATTCCGGGCCCGTTACGATCTGATTTCGCGGTTCTGAAATTCCGGAACCGGACCGGATCGTCTATATTGGCCCGAAACCGGCCCGGACCGTGTGAACAGTGGTCCGGACCGGTTCGGGACCGATTTTTGACGGGCCGGTTCGCGGGCCGACCCAGCCCGTTAGACACCTCTATCCGTGTTCGGATTGGGCCCCGAAATGAATCTCCCGGATTAGGTTTTAATTTAATTATTTAAAAATATTTTAAAATTTTATTAAAAATAATAAAATTATTACTATAAAAAATTATATTTAAATTAAGAAAAAATTTATTAATATTTATAAATAATAAATTACAATATAGATAATAGAATAAATTAAAAATAATGATATATTTAATAAAATAGAAAATTAATAAAAGTTATTTAACATATTACAATTTTAAGACTTAAATGTCATTTAACAAGAATATATATAAGATAATAAATATGATAAATAATTATATTTTTATTATAGTTTATATTTTATAACTTAATTTATTACTTTAAATTATAAATTTGTATTAAAGAGATATTCATATTAATTATTATCAAATAATAATTACATCATATATAATAAAATTATAGTTATAAATACATAATATGAATATATGACGATTATACCTAATTATAAACAACATAACAATATAATATAAAGATATTTATAAATGAGATTATTTAGATAATTAATAATTATAGAATAATCAATAATAATATATTCATTATATTAGTAAATAGTAATTAAATATACTAACTTTTTAAAAATTATAACTGCAAATAAAATAATTAATACATATAACATATTAACATAATACAATTATGATGATTAATATTAAATTCGTACTTAGTATTAGTAATTAGTGTAAATAATATTTCATTTTATACTTTTGGTATTAATATTAAATAATTATAATTAGAATATAATTTAATATTATATTTAAAATACACTTTAAAGTTTAATTAATATGATATTAAAAATAGAATTCACATTGATAACTACTTAGTAGTTATATTTTTAAATTATAAATTTAATAAAGTTTTGCATTACTAATATTAATTAATTAATATTTTGAACTGTTAATACATTATACATATAACATATAATATACTAATATTATATGTTAAATCGTTAATATAAGTTATATAGCATATAATATATTAAATTGTTAATATAATATTAATATTACATGTTAATATAATATTAATATAACATAAAACATATAATATTATATGTTAATATATAATAAATTATATATTAATATAACATATAATACATTATACATGTATATGTTATATGTTATATGTTAAAAGAGATATTGCCCTATTTACTTAAAAGTCTGAATATAAAAAATATAAAATATGTTTTCATGTCATTTTAATGAAAATAAATTAATTGTTAATTGTGATTCTAAATTTTAAATAATAGATTTCGATACTAATTCACATATTTGTATATCGTTATAAGACTTTCAGAGTAAGAAGTTACCCAAGAAAGGTGCAGTAACGTTAATGATGGCCTATGGAATAGCAGTTACTACTATATATTCATGAGCATGCAAACTTATTTTGCATACTGGCCATACTATTATACTATATAAAGTGATGTATTTTGATATAGCTAATAAAATATTTGATCTGTCAATCAAATATGTAAATGTACTTATATCTTTGATTTGGATAGATGTAAATGTTCCATTTATTTGAGAAATAAATTGATTAGCAATGACTTGGGTATAAATTATTTATATATTTTTAAAATATAAGAAATTAACTGGACAAATACTGTTGATAAAAAAAGATCTAAAAATAAGATCAATTCAAAATTGTTATAGCATCATCAATTAGGTCATATTAGAGTAAAGGATTAAAAATATGGACTCTATAATCCATTAGGTTTCGAACTTTACCCAACTTATGAATCCAGTCTTAAAAAAATGATTAAATTATCCTTTATAGGATAAGGAAAAAGAGCTATTGAAGTTCTTGATTTGATATGGACAGATGTGTGTGATCCATTCAAAGAAATGGTTAAAGGTAGTTCCTCTTACTTTATAACCTTTATTGGTGATTATTTAGGTATGATTATATATACTTAATGAAGTATAAATCATTTTTTTTCAAAAAGTTCAAAAAGTTTAAAGCAAAAGTAGAGAAACCAATAGAAAAAGTATTAAAATACTACGATCAAATCGTGATAATGAATACCTCAATATTAAATTTTTAGATTATCGAAAGATCAATGGTATTATATCTCAACTAATTTTTCCTGATACACCTCAGCATAATGGTGTATTCTAAAAGCAGGAATAGTATTTTATAGGATATAGTACGATCAATGATGAGCTTTATGAATTTTCAATATATTTTTAATGACATGCACTTTATACCACTATTAACAATTTAAATAGGACTCTATCTAGAATAGTTTTCAAAATTTCATATAAGATGTGGTATAAGAAACTACTTGAAATCTGAGAAAGGTCGAGTTATAAGATATTTTAAAGATAGTTTAGGATATTTGTTCTATTTTTAGGGTAGTCAAAAGGTTTTGGTTAATAAACACACACAAGTCCTTCAGAATCAATTCATAGAGGAAAGTGATGTAGATAGAAAAATCAAGCTTTCAGAAGAGTTTAAAGAATTTGATGAAGACTAACCTCAGATGGATGAGCCTGTTAATGCAGATGAACTAGTTCATAATGATGAACTTGTTCAAACCGAATCTCAACTCTTTGTAGATAAAATTCTTTGTAGATCTTCTAGGATATCATATTTTTCTTAGAGGTACTTTTTTCTTTCTAATAATGATTCTAAATTATTTATAATAGGATAAGGTATACGATGGAAGGATCCTAGAACTTATGAAAAAATAATATTATATATTAATTCTGAAAAATGGCTTGAGTACATAAAAGCTGAAATAGACTTTATGTATGCTAATTATGTGAATTCACCTGTTGATCTACCAAAAAAGAATTGTTCCTATTAATTGTAAATAGATTTACAAAAAAATATTGACACATATGAAAAAGTATAGACTTTTAAAGTTAAACTGGTGGTAAAAAGTTGTACTTAAAGATAAGATATTGACTATGAGAAAACTTTTTCACCAGTTACTATGTTTAAGTTCATTTAGTTATTACTTATTATTGCAGCTTCTTATGACTATAAGATATGGTCAATAGATGTAGAGACACCTTTTCTCAATGATTTTGTTGAGAAAACCATATATATGAAATAATCTGTAAGATATATTTCAATAGATAGTCATAATATGTATTAATTGCATATATCTATTTATGTATCAAAGCAAGTTTTCAAAAGTTGGAATATACAATTTAATATTGCAGTCAAATCGCTTGGCTTCATTAAGAATATTAATAAACTCTATGTCTACAAAAGGAAAGCTAATGATACCATAACATTCTTTGTATTATGTGTGAATGATATATTACTAATAGGAAATGACTTAGGCATGTTCACTAAGATGAAATTATAGTTGTCTAATATGTTCTTCATTAAAGATTTGGGAGAAATAGCCTATATTTTGGGTATTCATCTTTATAGAGATAGAAATAAATAAATAGTAGATCTTTCCTAGAATATGTACATAAAAAAATACTGAAAGTTTAGTATGAAAGACTTTAAGAAGAGTTCTTATCTTATAATCATTGAATTTATCTCTCTTAGGAGATGAAAGCTGAGACTGAAGTTAACCATGAGCGTATGTAGAAAGTTTTTTATGCTTTAGTCGTAAGAAATCTTATGTACATCATGCTATGTATAAGAGATGATATATTTTAAGTTGTAAGTGTTATAAGCAGTTATCAGATAAATCCTATGTACAATATATTATCTATAGTAAATATATCTTGTTGATTAATTATACATTATTTATGATTAATTATAAATGGCATTTTCTTTATTTTGTATTTTTAAGTTGTGCTTTATTGATTATTGTAATAATTCAAAATGATATCCTGTGATGTATTATGTGTCAAGATTCTATCTATAAAGTGTTACAGATATGATAATAGAGTCTATGATTTATATACATCCGACTAAGTTTCCGATTGAGGTAATATCATTGGAGACGATGACATTGCATGAGTGGTATATTTTGTTATTGTCAATGATTGGTATTCGATGCTAATAGTTGGGTGACGAATCTTATGTTACAAGAGCATAAACATGGATAGTACGTTTGAGAACGTATTATTAAACGTGATCAAACATGATGAATCATATGAACGATTATCCGCAATCAATAATTCATCACACAGTTGTACTAGTATACCACTAGTCCTTCAACCTGAAATATCATGACTACTATTTACAATGAGACACATTGTTCACTTTTATATATTGGACTAGGTTAGCCACGTCTGGTGAAAGAAGCTTGATGGTGATGTGTTCTTATTATACACGAACAGATGATTATCAAGATGGAATTTGCTAACTCAGATATTTAAGCTTGAGATCTTAGGTAGGAATGTCATACACAGAGATCAAAATCTCTGGCCAGTTGTAATATCCCGTGTTTTAAGTGTATTGTTGTAGTATAAGTTGACAATCTAGTGTGAATGACAGTACACTGCCAAGC
>JAVXUL010000010.1:7647661-7671764 GCA_035590515.1 Trichilia minutiflora | reverse complement strand
TAAGAATTTAGTTAAAAAATCATATGTCAAACAAATATCTTCACAATAAAAATTATTTTTATTACTATTAACAATTATAATTTAAAATAAATTGTTAATTGTTAATAAAAATAATTTAAAGTAGTTTTATTATTATTTTTAATTTTAATATAAAATTTTTATTGTGAATATGCTTGTTTGATATATTATTTATTTTTAAATTAATATAAATAATTGTAAAAAATATTTATATATTATAATATAAATATATGTTAAATAAATATAACTAAGGCTGTAAAAAGAATTTTTTTTTAATTAACAAAACAATTGACAAAGTTAAAGGAATTTATGACTCATTGTGATATTGTGCGTAATTTTGTAGTAATATGTTACCTTTTAGTACTTGTTATATCACATTAAATTATGGCTATTCTTAAAGTACTAAGATGAAAATAATCTTTTTAAAAATACTCATAAAAATCTAATTCCTTAATTTCATCAATGAATTTTGACAAAAATAAAAGTTATATGATACAATTAACTCTCCAAATAATTATGATTTTAAGAAAAAAAAAAGCTAACAAATTTTTTTACTAATTAGAGTTTATACAAATATTATTAAAATTAATTAGATTAAAGTATATATTTAACCTAAATTAAGAGTAAAGAACTAAAGATATCATAATTACTTTTAAAAAAAAAAACAATCTTTGTTTTAACGATGCTTTTCTAAGATATTAGAATAACATTGTCCCTTCTTTTACTTCTACAATTTTATTGGCTAAAGAAAATTATCTTAACTGGAACACCTTTTTTGAAATAGTTAATATATAATAATTTGTAAAATATATATATATATATATATATATTATATTTTTAAGATTATTTTTTATAATTACATACATAAACAATTAGTGGTGTTTTCGCAATTTGTTTAAAAAGATACCTTTAAATTTACTAAATTTCGTTAAGCTTTGATAGAGACTATAACAAACAAAAAGAGATGAGAGAAAATGATAGAAACTAAATTTCTATTTATTTCAATTTGAAATTAATGTTATTTGTTTTTCAAAATATAAAATACTGTCAGCTATAATTTATCAATAAGAAAATTGTCATAATGGTAAAGTTGTAGACACATAATTGAGATATCAATTTGAATCTATTCAGAATCATATGCTAACTTTTGAGTGGAAAATAAGATGAGATATTCAATTCATAGAAAATGAAGGGATACGGGATACTTAATCTTGAGTTTTGGATTGCTCACAACATTGTGGATGTTGCATGATATCTTGGATTAGTAGTCGGATATTGAGGTAAGAAGATCCACCTTCTTCTACTGCTCTCTTGGCCATCTCTGCAAACTCTCTGGTTCTTCTTCTACTTTCCTCTCTTTCTTCTCCTTCGTCCATGAGTTTATTTATAGCCTCTTCAAAATCTTCCTTCTTCACCAACAACCCATTTTCATCAGCTGATTCAGGCGGACGATCGGCCACAATGCTCACACCAATCTTCAAAACTTGCACAACAAACCTCTCGTTCCAAAACTGGTCTCCAAAATATGGCCATGTAACCAATGGCACACCAGATGATATTGCTTCTAATACTGAATTCCAACCGCAATGTGTTAAAAACCCTCCAATTGAAGGATGTGATAATAACTGTACCTGAGGAACCCAACCCCGTATCAAAAGACCTCTTCCCTTAATCCTTTCCTCAAATTTGTTCTCTAAAATCCATTTTTCTAATCCTTTTGATCTGTGTCCTTTCCCAGTAATCCAAATGAAAGGCTTCTTTGATGCTTCTAAGCCTAAACCAAACTCTATCAGTTGTGAAGTTGAACGACCACTAAGAGTTCCAAGAGAAGCATAGACTACAGTGCTTGGTTTCCATGAATCAAGCCATTTTAAGCATTCAGAACCATCCTTTGATGCCTTGTTACCTCTCTCAAACTTATCTTTCTCTTCTCTGTTGCATAATGAAACAGGACCGACGCACCAAACTTTTCCATTTCTGGCTTTCTTGTATTCTTCAACATATGCTGGCTCTAACTCTTCGAAAGAATTCACAACACAACCATATGAAGCCATATCAGCCGCAAGAGTCGGTTCATCAGGTAGTTGACCTCTACCCACTTCAATTTCATGGGGCAAACCAGGCACCACAAATTGTTCTGAATCAGAGGAAACATTCTCATGAACCTTGGAAATGTGCAAGCTTTGTATGCAGAACAGACAAGAGCAAGAATATCTAATGAAAGATATCCTTGGAACATTGACCTTGCGGGATACAGAGATCGTCCATGGATAACACATGTCAGAGATTAGGCAGATGGGCCGAGGTTTTAGATTCCCAAACAAATTTTCTAACGGCAATTGGAGCTTTACAAGTGCCCTGCAGAAACTGGAATAAAAGTCTTCTGACGGAAGCAAGTCCAAATTCTCACAACCTTCAGGTACTCCTGCTTCTTGGAAGGGAAACGGAAGTTCCATTACTTGGATAAGTAGCCCAGACTGCACCGCACGGGCAACAACTGTTTCAAACCTAGATGCATTAACTGGTGTGGTGGCGATAGTAACGAGAACGCCATGCTGTGCCAGCAATCTAGCAATGTCAAACATGGGAATCAGATGGCCTTGAGCAAGAAACGGGAACAAGAGGAAGTGAGGCTGGCTAGCTTTGGAAACCATGGCAGTATTTGTATCCAGTTTCTCCATTGTTTCTGAACCTCATAAATGCCACTTTCCTGATGAATTGTGGGTGAATGAGTCGGATGCTTTTTATCAAAGACAGCTATAAAACTGTCTGAAAGTCAAATTAAAGCTTTAATATGATAACATATCAGCTGTCCACTTTCTTTGAATCACAAGTATTCATGGGATGGCATGGGCTATCCCAGTTCACCGTGTCCACTGGACCATCCAAATGATATCAACAATAATATTTGTCAATAAGATCGCATGATTTTTATCAATAAAGTAAATATCTAACCAATTGGAACAATTACAAATGTTCATTCATGGTATCAAAAACTCTTATTGAACTCAATCAATAACAACCATCATCAATAAAGTAATCCTTCTAAATTGACATTTAAACTCACCCTAAAACTTAAAATTGTATTTTCATATAGATCTCTAGATTTTCAGGAAGCATTTTTTCTTTTCTTCTGATAAAAGCCTAATCATAAGCCATTTTATGCTATGAATGTTGGATTTCCTTTCGACCTGGAAGTGTTTTGGACCTCAACATTTGCGAATCAACCTTGGCGTTACAGTCTAGGTTTTGTGATGAATGAAGGCTTACCTGCACCACAGTAGTCCTCGCTCCAATCTAGGTGAAACTGTTTTGTCAGGGTTGTTTATCGGCAGTCTTAAGTTATCTACAAGAGCAGTAGTAAGACACTGTTGGTCTGTGTCGACATAAAGAAGCGGAATCTGTGAGCTTTAAATGCTCAAGCAGAAAGAGAGAACCGGAAATCACAAAAATAATATTTTCCCGCACAAGATAAGATAAGGGATTTCAACAATATTTTATTTGACAGGTGGGGTTAACAGATAGTTTTTTTTTTTTTTTGTGTGTGTCCGGCCAATTTACGCGCACTTTGATTAATTTTCGGAGAAGGTTAGCGCAGTATTCCACCGTCACGACTCTCCGCTTAAATTACGGACAACCCAAAAAATCGAATCCAAAATCGCTTAACCAAATAGTCCCAAATTTATTCCAATTAATTGGGCTAGCCACAGGTGGGTGGTTAACAGATAGTTGCCTAATGGCTTTCGGTGATATTTTGCAACAAATTGTAAAGTTGGTTGCCGGAATAAATAACATAAGTTGAAATGATATATTTGTATCTTCCCAATATTAAAAATACAATTTTTTATATAATTTCATTTTTATTATCTGATATGATATAATTTTTAAAATAAAACTATATTTTAATATTAAATAAAATTAATATTTAATATTATAATTTTTATCTTTAAAATTATAATAATTTGCATAACTCCGGCAATTTAATACTAAATACGTATTCCATGCTATTTAGTGTTGGCACACGTATATTTTGATTATCTACCTATCAAAACATAGATCATCACATCGCATAATAATTGAGGAGATGGGCGAGATTGGATTGAAAGCATACCCGTATTTTTACCTAGTCTCTGGGAGGTCTTCGTACAGTAAGTTGTAGTCTTGGTATCGTTAAGTGATAGAATAATAGAGACTAGTATACTCTGAATGTCCACGAGTTCAAGTGCAAGTGGGCCGCAAATGAATCGCTGGAAGTCCTCTGAGCAGTAGACTCGATCAAAATATCCGAGACGTTTTGACCGTCTTTTCGATGATGTGTCTAGTTACTCGGGAAAACGTCGCGTCGGGGAGTCCATCTGAGGAACAACATTTCTGTATAATGGACCTGGACAAGGACATGGAGGTGAGCTTGGGCCAAACTAAAATTCCTCAACAATTATTATTAAAAGTAATAGTGTAAAATTCCTTTTTTTTAACTCAAAATTTTAGTTTTAACTAAAATAAAATATAAAAATCCAATTGACTTCTAAGTATTTTAATACTTTATAAACTTTTATTTTTTAGTGATTAAGGTGTTCGGATCAGTTTACGCACACCTCGATTAATTCTTGAATGAGGTTAGCTTAGCATCTCACTGTCACGACCTCCCATTTAAATCATAGACACACCCAAAGAATCGAATCCATAATTGTGTACCTAATCACACAGTCTCAAATTCGCTCTTACCAACTGAACTATCCATGGTAAATAATCTTTTATAAACACTTTTTACACTCATATATTATACATATAATTTCATTAATTTTAAATTTTCATTTATTATAAATTTTTCTTTAATGTTAATATTTTTATCATATTGATGTTAAAAAAATACACTTGAACTAGCTAGGACATCCTCAATTATATATGTGATTATTTATTACGATAGTTACTGTAACATTAGAATGTATCATATTTTGAATTTTATTTTTTAAATTTTAATGATATGTGCATTAAGGGTAGCTAATCATCAGTGTTTAATAATTTTTATTTAAAATAAAAGTATATTTTAATATTAAATTTATAATTTTTATCTTTAAAATTATAATAATTTGCATAAATCCGGCAATTTAATACTAAATACGTATTCCTGCTATTTAGTGTTGGCACACGTATATTTTGATTATTTACCTATCAAAACATAGATCATCACATCGCATAATAAATGAGGAGATGGGCGAGATTTGATTGACAGCATGCCTTTTATATTAACAATAATAATAATTTATTATTGAAATTTCGCATGAATTCGATTTTGAAATTGTAGGATGAAGTGGGTTTAGGATATTATTATTGAACTGAAGAAAGATTTGAGCGTTTAATATTAGAGTCTGTCTATTTTTTATTTTAAGACCAAATTATTTAAAATTTTCTATTTTAATAATTAAGTTTGTTTATTTATTTGTTTTAAAATACTTTCTACTTAAATAGTTTTTAATTTTTTGTCTCAAAAATTTAAAATTTTAATAGAATATATTTATAAAAATATTACTATCTAATTTATTAATTTACATAGTTGTTCATAAACAAATCTAACAATTTTCTTTTTCTTTTCAAAACATACGTATAATTAATAAAAATTATATAACTCAAAAAATAATATAACAAAACAATATAAACAATTATTATATATATATATATATATCTGAAAATTTTGAATTTTGTTATAGTTACTTATCTTATATAAAAACAAATGTATAATTTTAATTCCTAAGATATCTTGTCAAATATAGATTAAAATAAAATTGAATAATAAAATAATAATTATATTATTTTTATAAAAAAATTTAAGTTGTACTATTTTTAATAAAAAATATGTATATTTTAAAAAAAAAAATTTTGTCCATATTTTATATTGGTAAGGATGTAAATAAATTATTAAGGAAATTCTATTTTTGATTTAAAATTACTTTTTTTTCTTTAGCTAATAAATTTTATAAAATATAAAATTTTTCTTCTTTTTATTTTTCTATATTTTTACTTAATAAATATTTAAAATTTACAATCATGACAAATTTTTTAGAAAAAAGAAAATTAAAAGAAATTATAAATTTTTATTAATGTATAAAACATAGAAAAAAATAAATTGAGAAGAAAAATTTTATAGTATTTAAGGGTAAAACAATAATTTTAAGTAAAAAATAGAATATATTAGGATATTTTCAAATTTTGTGAAAATAAAATATCTATTTCATCTGTAAGTCCTTTTCTCAAAAAAATAATAATAATAATAATAATTACGCTATGTGAGTTTATTTTTTTTTAAAAGCAAACCATGCCCTCGATTCCTCAAATTTATCTTCTAAAATCCATTATTTAAAAAAAAACTTTGAATTTATTAAAAAAGAACTTGTATTTTACTTTATTGATAAAAACAAATTAAGCCCTTTTATATCGAAAAAAATAAAAATAAAAACCAAAAATTGCATTAACTGCATGATATAAATTTTTCTTCCTTCAATCCATTCCTCAAATTTATCTTCTAAAATCCGTTGTTGTAATCCATTCCTTGCCCTTTCCCAGTAATCCAAATGAAAGAGTTGCTTGATGCTTCTAAGCCTAAACAAAGCACTATGAGTTGTAAAGTTGAACGACCACTATCATATTTTTTCTTCTTTAGGCAGCTTCGAGGGGTCATATCGGTACCAGTGGTATACACTGACAACGGAAAATAAAGAGAAATAGAAAAAAAATTGCTCGGTATAATTCTTACTCAATAGAAAAAGACTCAAATAAAATTTAAAAATAATAATAGTAATAATAATAAAATGAATTCTATTAAAACAAGCAAAGGAAAAAAAAGATCAAGAACAGTAGAGTTTTCCTAGACTAAAGCCAGTACTTACAGCCATCATAGATCATAATTCTCTTGTGCCAGTTTCTACTCCTTGATCTATTCAAGGAAATCCTAGAATGTCTTGTTAGAGGAATCTGCTGGCAAGCCATAGCTAAATTTCTATCTGCTTTCTCCTTTGTCTCTTGAGCCTATTCAAATGAAAAAGGCGAAAGGAATTGTTATAAAGTTGTGGACCTTGAGACCATTTTAACTTGCCAACATATTCTGTTTCTGTAATTAAATTTTCCAAAGGCACATCAACTCCGGAGCAATATAAAGATGCGAAATATTGATTTAAAATCCTCAGGATTCAGAGTCTTGGCATATTAAAACAATGTAGAGCATGGAAAAGCTTGCACTTCTTTACAAATTTTTGTTACCATTTTCACTGTAAATGAGGAAGTTTCAGCACCCTGGATTAACTAGAACTAAGAATTTAAGTGCGGTGGACAAGCAACAAAGTCGGATCCGTTAAAAATTCTATAAAATGTCAAGAGTCGGCAAATCCATTTTAGATCATCCTGTAAGTTCCTCCATCAAGCTTTGCTGATCAAGGAAAAATAATTAGTTATAAGGGATCTAAAAATTTCAACAGTCATCTGACGACAGAATTGTAGAAACAAGGTAGAGAGACCGCCCTCCCGTGAAATGTACGGCTCTGCATCAGTTCGTTTGAGAAAGTGCATCGAGTGGCGAGCAAAATTGGCTGCCTTATCTTTTACTACTATTCCTTCACCAAGATCACCAGGGACTGTCACCTTGGATGAAGGAGTCTTTGGGTGGCACCATGTCGGGCAAAAACAATGTCGTCAACTATAACAAGAAGTGAGCTCATTCAAGAAGCTTGTTCATGTTTAGTATCTGCATTTTCTAACACTTATATCCATCTTGAATTCATAGACATTTCAAATTGAGAGTATTTTAATGGGGATTACAACGAATGGCTAAACAACTTCATGCAGGTCAACGACCGTCTTCCATCTATGCTTAAGAAACTTCTCGATTCAATTAGGAAAGCAAAAGTTTATTTCCTAACCCTTCACCTTCAGTATATTATAGATAAATAGAACAATTTTTGCCAGTTGTAACCAACAGTCAAGAATTCTGAACCATTTTCGAGATTTTTTATTTATCAGTAACAAGTCACCAAATACACCCGATAAAGATCACCACTCGGGGGCTCTCACTATCAGAAGGTTTAGTAAGAAGAGAGCAAAAGGTGACTCATACCATATTCAAATTAAGATCCACCATTGACACGAGTGACAAGTGCTGCAGAATTTCTCTTAAAATACTCTTTCTCGGAGTGACTGAGCTTTCCTTGAGTTTCTTGGGGAAGTTCAAAAAACCTTCGCCAACTGTCCACGCCAAATTACGAATCATTTCTGCTCGGTTGTACCTGCATGATCTTAAACCACAGGCCACATTCACTGGTCATAATGATAACCTTCAAATCCAATTTACAAAAAAGTTAGGAAAAGCTTGCTCAAGAAAATAACAACTCAGCATTCAAAATATACTTACATATATGCCATCAGACAACGCTTGTTGCGAATTAGTGAAAGGTGATGCTCCATAGTGGTCCGCATTTCTAGCTGTTTGAAAATCCAATCCTTCATCATGTATTTTCCTATATAATAAATTATTCAATTAGTCATATATATTGGGCTTTGTCCAGCCCAAGCCCAAGAGTCTTTTATATCCCTAATTTTAAAACATATTAAGTTCGCAATTAGGGATGGTAAATTGGCGTCGAATAGGGGTAGAATTTTTCCACAGAATTTTTAGCATATAGGTTTTGTATTTTTGACAATTGGAGGTAAATTAAAATTTTAAAAGTATATTCAAGATATCTTATTATCTAATTTAAACAGTTAGATTATTATTTGATAACTCAAATTTAAATTTTAAAATAATTTTAAAAGTACTTATTTTGAGTGAAATAGAATTATTTTAAGTTGTTCTTTTAATTGATCTTTATTTATAATTATTGAGAGTATTTATTATATCGTTATTAGTGATTATGAGATAAATTTTGTATCTATTTAATTTAGATTTATACCTAAAAATTTATAATAAAGATTTGAATAAATTTAAAAAAAATAGTCCCATAATTTTTATTATTTAAATTAAAGATTTTTTTATATTAAAAATGATCTTATAGTGATTATTACTTTTTGCTATTTCATATTTCCATTTATTGTGTTTGTTAGGCTCCTGCGCTCCTAGATTTAATCAAAAAAGAAATTTCACAATTTTTCTCAACAATATAAAACAAGTGACATAAATTGACAAAGTAAAGAAAAACATATATGATCATTCAATGCATAGAAATAGAAAGGATCCCCATAGATTCATGATTGAATCGAAACCAAGAGGATTACCTTATCAAGGACTAAAGGGCAAGAAAATTTTCTCTGGATTCCTTAATCACTTCATTTAATAGCTCATCCTACAACAACATAACACAAAATCATGTTAGGTAGCAGAACTAATGAATCCTAATACTAATCCAAATTAAATATGTGAAGAAAAATTAAAATAAATTAAATGCAAAATTCTAGTTCCAGTTAACTCCAGAAAATTTAAATTTTCCTTCTAGATAAGAGGTTTATAATGCATACATTATTGCAATGAGCACGTGAATGCCGTATTTTGACAAAATCTGCTTCGCAACCCTGATCAGTCAATTTGCCGTCAGATCACAAAAACATATATTAAGAAATAAGCAACATGATCAAATAACTTACACTGAAATGCTTGAGCTGGCCTTTTCGTGGCTGTCAAGTTCTTTCACCAGGCGGTGCCTATGTCTTCCAGGCATGTTTTTCTTTCACGGTCTTGCATCCTCTCAAACATTTCGTCAAACATGTTAAGGAAATTAACACAAATGACCGCATTTTTGTTCTATTTTTCTATTTTCAAAAATAATAAAATATTTTTTTTATAAGTTTACCCTTCAACTTAAATATAAAAATGCCAACTTTTTCAGTTTACTATTTTTTTTTTCACTTTTTATCATTTTCTTTTCACTTCTCAAATTTAACGAAACCCGAAAGTTAAGGTTTATATAAGAACTCGGGAGTTTTTGATTTAGGGCAAAACAATGAAAATCAATCCATAAAAAAAGGTTAGGAAATAAAGATTAATGGTAAAATGAAGGAGATTTAAAGAAGAAAGCTCTTAAATCGAAGAAATTTAGAAAAAAAATAATAAAAAATCTAGGATTAGGTTTCGAAATTTGAGATTTGTGATTTTTGGTTCAATTCGAAAGATTTGATTGAGAAGGAGTAAATAAGAATGCGTTTAAATGGTAAGAAAATATGAAATTTTAATAATAAAATAAATTTGATTGAAAAGATGGAGAGATTTGAGAGGGTTCATAGAAGAGTCAATTTAATTCTTTTTTTGAAAATTAGTTAAATATATATTTTTAAAATTAAATCTCATTTTTTAAATTAATTCTATCCTATATTTAAAATTAATTAAATTTTATATTTAAATCAGTTAAATTTTATTTTCAAAATTAATTAAATATTTACTTTTAAAATCAATTAAATTTCACTTTAAAAATCAATTCTATTATACTTTCAAAATCAATTCTATTATATTTTTGATGTCAGTTGTATTCTATTTTTAAAATCAATTCTACCTTACTTTCGAAATTAATAAACTATTACTTTTAAAATTAGTTAAACTTTTAATTTTAAAATCAGTTAAATACTACTTTTAAAATTTGTTTAATTTTTAATTTTAAAATTAGTTTATTAAGGCTATGGGGCAGTTTTGTAAAAAAAAAATATGATTTTGATTTAGTTTGAAAAAGTTTTTTTTACAAAATATTTTTTACAAATATATTTTTGTCAATTCCCCCCACCCCAATGTTCCATGCACAAACAGATTTTTGAAGTTCCAACAAATAAATGAACAGATTTGTACGGGCAAACCCAATAAATTTGAGGAGGGAATGACAAATTGGCCTTATTTCCGCAAAACTAAAAAAAAAAATCTGTCAGCACCTTTATAGCAGAAACCTCCCTATAGTTTTTTTAAATTTCAAAAAAAAAAAACTATTAAGAATGTTTATAATAAAAAAAACCTTCTAATTTAAGTGAGTGACAAAAATCTTTTTATTAAAGACAAAAATATATATTTTTATTATATAGTTCTTTAATTTTTATCATATAAATTCTTAATTTTTATCACATAAATCTCTGAATCAAAATAATTAAATTCTTTTAAAAATATTTTATTTTATAATACTTTATATTAAAATAATATATAATTTAATTAGTAAAAATTGAATTTAAAATATTTTTATTTTATATTCATAAAAATTTATGGTTTTATTTTTATTTTATAATTTAAATTTATAAAAAATTTATTTATATTTATTTTTAAAAATCAAGTAAAAAGTAATTTAAATATTTTATTTAAATTATTAAACAATTATAAAACTTCATACTATAAAAAAATTTAATTTATAATATATATTCATAACTATTTTTTTAAAAAATTTATTAAATATAAATATAAAATGATAAATTGAAATTTTTTATTATATAATACTTTTACACTAAAATAATTTATTTTTAAAAATTAAATTTAAAATATTTTTATTTTATATTCATAAAATTTCTGAATTCATTTTTTTTATTTGAATTAAAAATTTTATTTTAATTATTGAATGATTATAATACGTTATATTATAAAAGAATTTAATTATAATTTTACATTTTTAAGCATTTTAAAAAAAAGTATTTATCAAATATAAATATAAATTATAAATTAAATTTTTTATTTTATAATACTTTATACTAAAATAATTTATAATCTAATTATTAAAAATTAAATTTAAAATATTTTTACCTTATATTCATAAAAAAAATTTATTATTTTATTTGTATTTTATAATTTAAATTTATAAAAAGTTTATTTATATTTATTTCTAAAAATTAAATGAAAATAATTTAAATATTTTATTTAAATTATTGAGCCATCATAACACTTCATACTTAGAGGTGTCTAACGGGCCGGGTTGGCCCGCGAACCGACCCAGTCTGTTAAAAACCGAGCCCAAACTGGTCTGGATTACTGTTCACACGGTCCGGTCCGGTTTCTGGCCAATATAGATGGTCCGTTCCGGTTTCGGAATTCCGAAACAGCGAAACCGGACCGTAACAGGCCAGAATCCGTTTCGGGCCCGGCGGTTTGGCACCGGATTGAACCGGACTGGACCACTGGGTCAATCCGGGTTAATTTTTTTAAAAATTTTTTTAATTAAACTATGTTTTTAAAAATATTTTTATAAATTCAAAAATTAATAAAACCGAAATTGGATCAGAACCGGAACCAAAATCGAACCGGAACCAGAACCGGACCGTCTGGCAAATCGATTCGGATCGGCCCTGCCCGTTACTGTTCATCTTTTGATTTCAAACCGGACCGGACCAGACCGGAAGGGGGTCAGGCCGGGCTGGTTCGACGGTTCGAGTTTTATTAAACTGGACCGAAATCGAAAGATGAACAGTAATGGGCCGAGCCGATCCAGATCGGTTTACCAGACGGTCCGGTTCTGGTTTCGATTCGATTTTGGTTCCGATTCCGGTTCGATTCCAGTCCGGTTCCGATCCGATTTCGGTTTTATTAATTTTTGAATTTATAAAAATATTTTTAAAAACATATTTTAATTAAAAATTTTTTTTAAAAAAATTGACCCGGATTGAACCGGCGGTCCTGGCCGGTTCAACCTGCCAGTTCGGGCCCGATACCAAACCGCCGGACCCAAAATGATTCTGGGCATGTTACGGTCCGATTTCGAGGTTTCGAAATTCTAAAACCGGACCGGACCGTCTATATTGGCCCGAAACCGGCCCGGATCGTGTGAACAGTAGTCCGGACCAATTCGGGTCCGATTTTTGACGGGCCGGGCCGGTTCGCGGGCCGACCCGGCCCGTTAGACACCTCTAACTTCAGCTTTGAAAACTTTTGATCTTTCTCTTGGTCATTACTGAAGACAAACATGCCATTCATGTGAGAAAATATTATTGTCCAAAAATTTCATTTAACCGTCAGTTATAGAATTAGCACGCCTGCAAAGGAGGCAGACATTTCTGAATCCTCAAACTCTCTACGCCTCTTTGTATTCCTTATCAATTTCAAGAATAAAGGAGAAAGAAATCATAATTTCACAATGGACAAAAATAAATTCTCTCATGAATTCCAAATCACTGCTTCATAAAATGACTTTAGGTACCCTAATCTTGCCATGAAATGGAATAGAATCATTTATATCTATTATATTTCTCTAGTTACCTCTGACCCTCCTCCTCTCTATGCTAAAATCATACAGAGACCTACAGCATTGCCATAATGCAAATGGTTGGAAAAATAAAGAAGGAAAAGGGTTTCAATCTTACACACATTGGGACGCATAAATAAATCTTCCACATCAAAATGCATCTATAGCATTCAATTAGAAGGCCATAAGTGCAAAAGCCACTTAAATCAGATAATATAGTAGCATTATAAGTGGGTTCAACAGGTACAACATACCATAACAGAATATGCAAACAGGAAAAAGAATTAATACCTGTATGGTATATGCTTGTGTGTTTGAAGATCCCTATACTTCTTTGAAAGACCATAATCAATGATGTATACCTGTGATTTCAGGCAAAACAAACCAACATTAAAATATTATTGGGTAGAACATTGGCATAATCAACTAACCGATTTCACAGAGGTAAGTTGTGCTACAAGATGAATGACAGTATATTAAGGCAGATCAATCTAACGTAAGTTCTACAAAATAACAAAATTGCATTTATTCCTCTCTTAAACTTTCTTGGTGTGTTCAAGGTCAAGAGAAAAAAAGACAGAACCAACATATTTACAACAAAAGATTCAAAAGTATGAGGGAACAACCCTATTACAGATGAAGTATACAGAAAACATTGTTTTCAAGTGACAAAATGCTCTCCTCAAAACTCGTTCTTCATTTTCTATTTTGAAAAAACAGAAACTGTTTTCAAACAAGAATTTCTAGCCAACCAAACAGTTGCACAAAAAAAAAACATATGTATTTTTTCTTTATTTAAACTTCCCACAAATTATTTTCTCCTCAAGAGAATTTCCAGAACAACCAAACTGAACATGACAGATCAGAACTTCTGAGAGAGCTCTATTGCACACACTCTCTCTTTCTAGTTCCTAATATTCTTTGAAAGCATCCAACTCATAATTCTACCCTTAAATCATATTTTTGACATCATTATATATATATATATATATATATATTATAAAGTAAAAATATTAACATATATAAAAGTAAAAATATGCATAGCACATTCATGGTCATGTGTCAAGAACTTTTGAGAGTTTCCATATCCAAAACTAAATACATGTGCCAGCGAGCTGCATGTTGTATTCAAATTCCATAGGATATTATTCTTATATGTTAAGCTATATATAGAAGCCAAAAGCAAAGCACTTGTAGACAAAGCTAGCATAAATGCATAGATACAATTTAGAGTGATCAATTGATATTTATGAGCAACTCAAGAAATCCATAATAAATTCAATATGAGCTTTGTGTTTCCTCTATCAATACTTATGACTATCAAATATTCCACCCAAATGATTTACTAGATATTAACATTCTCAATGTCCAATATTTTCAGCGGAAGTCACAAAGAAAATCTAAACACCAAGTTTTGGTTTTGTAGCAAAACAGAGTCCAAATGTCCAAATGCCCACACAATAGAAAGCATATACAAAAGCACAAACCTGATGAATATACCTGATTTGATTTACGCCCTAAACCCATTAAAAAGTTGTCAGGCTTTATATCCCGATGTAGAAAACCTCGAGAGTGCATATACTCAACTCTGTTTATCTGTACAAGGTAGCAAGAGGAAACCATAAATAACAACATAATCTTCATCAGCCAGCTAAAACGTCCTTGAGGCCATCTGCATACTTACTAACTGATCCGCAAGCATTAAAACTGTCTTCAAAGAAAACTTGCGATTACAGTAATTAAACAAGTCTTCCAGGCTTGGCCCAAGAAGGTCAATAACCATGACATTGTATTCACCCTCAACCCCAAACCATTTGAGATGGGGAATGCCCGCTTCACTCAAATAAAAATATTAAATAAATAACAAAATAGAGAAAAAGCATAAAGATTTCACTTCACATAAATAGCCCATTGCATCAATTATTCCAAAAATATAACTAAAAGAGTAATTTACTTCCTCCTTGAAGAAGCATGTACAATTTTGATTCATAGTGAAGTTGCGGATGCTTGGTCTTCACAGATTCCTAGAAAAAGAAAAGGAAAAGAAAAATGAAAGCAGGCAAAAAATTTAAAGATAAAAAATTTCTCTAATATCATAAACAAATATAATTAAAATGTTACATTGTAAAAGGGAATAGAAAACTTAAATTAGGCTATCAAAAGCATAAACAATAAGCACATGAGTCAAAAAAAGCTTTTAGGTATACATTTTGGCAGCAAGTTCAAAAGTGCATCCATATAACTTCTTTGCTCATTTTATAAAAATAATTGTTTCAAAAACGGCTTGTGTTCAGCCTATAGATTGGAAACACCCCATCTAAAAATTTTTTTTTTTAAATCTCTACAGCATTATGATTAACTGCTTCGATGAAAAGCACTCAAAACATACACTAAGGACATCTCTAAGAAACAAATTTCATTATGTGATCAGTTCAGCAAATTGAAATCTCCAGTAGTTCGATAAATATTATAATAGATAAGTAATGGAGAAATCAGTTGGTGAACTCACTCGATACACCCAAATGCCAACTTTCTCGCAACTCCAAATAATTTTCATAGCCATTCTTCATTCTCTTAGAGATGGTTAAAAAAAAAAGAATCTTCATGTGCATGAAACTAAAAGAAAAAGAAAAACTAAAACAAGCAAAAGAAAAAAGCACTCAATAATCACTTTATGTATGAAACCAAAACAAGCAAAACAAATCAATCAAAGTCAGTAACCAACATAAAATCCACAACATGATCATTCCCAATTCAAAAAGAGATCAAGTTTCATACATACCAGCTTAACAGCAACTTCCTCTCCAGTTTGCACATTAACACCTACAACAAATGAAATCAAACCACCGCGAAAACAATACTCAAACAAGGAGCAAATAAAACACAACAATGCTACTAAAAAACAGTAAATTATACCCACCTAAATAGAGCTCCCCAAAAGATCCACTCCCGATCTTCCGTCCTAGCTTAAACTTGCGGCCAATTACATGATCCATTGATCTACCTTAACCCCAGCAAAAATTATGGTACAACAAAATTTTTACCTTTTCGTTACACTCTGATAGTACAATCAAATTTATTCACCAAACAGAAAACGACTCACTAAAGATTCCCTTGTCAGAGAATATCAGATCCATCAAATTTATTCATAACCCTCAAAAACAATACGAATAAAGAAACTCTTTACAATCTATACTATAACTATACACAACAAAACATGAGATTGCTTAAAAAAACAAGCAATACCCATTTGTCAGTATTGGTTTGGGATCACTATAATGCATTTTCTCGAATGGTTTGGAGGAGAAAAAGTGAAGTTTTGATGCCAAGCTAATGGGTAAATAATGGGTAAAGATGGGTTTTCAATAATTTTTTTCAGGGAAAACTTTAAGTGTGAAGAATCTAAGACAAACGAAATTTGAGGCAGAGATTTGTAGATTAAAATCGGATCTGGGTTAGAGCAAGATGAATTTTCTCGCGAAAATTTACGAGAAAAGTGAAGGTAGGTATGCTGGTAGAGAGAGACAAAGAGAGAGAGAAAAAGAGGGAGAATTGAAGGGAAAGTGAAGGGAAAAAATGAATGATGATTGCTGGACGGAAAATTGGATGATATTATTGGATTTTTGTTAATTTTTTTTAATTATAGTTGGCTTTTCGTAGCAATATTTCGGTTTTCAGGGACAAATATATAAATAACTTGTTCATTTTATTGTAATTGAGAGAAAATGACTCTTTTACTATTCTATTCATCAATTTTATTTAACTCTTGTGCTTATTGGAGACTAGGTATATAAATAAATAAAGAACAATCGATCCTGTGGGGGTGGACATTTGGGTCGTTTTCACACCTCGATTTTATGATGATCAATAATCATTATGAATTGTAAAACGAGTTTTAAAAGTAACTAAATTAGACTAATTCAAAATTATAAAGGTTATCACGTAATCAATAATGATTAGCTGGTACTATTGATTTTTATTTTTTGTTTTCTAATCAATTGAAAACTCATGATTTTTGTCTAGAACTAATTCAATTCAACCCGTTATTAATTAACACAAAAAAATTTTAAAAAATTAATTTACTTCGATTCAATTTTTGTTTAAAATTTAATTTTATATTATTCAAATTAAATACATATCACACATTCACATGATTAATTTATTAACAATTGAAATATTCATTATATTTTGTATGAAGAAGAACCATAATTCCTTTTTGTTTTTTTATGGCAGTGATGATTATTTGATTTTTGAGCATATTCGTAAACAAAACAAAAATGTCAATCGAGTCAGATGAAAAATCATGGTCATTTCACTTTTAATGTTTATTCCCTATAGAATAAAATTATTATTTGTCAAATATCCAATATAAATATAATTGAAGTAAATTGGAACAACCGCTTGATCTAATTTAAAATTGAGATGCCGTATTGTTGTACCAACCGTGTTAAATATCATACAACCTGTAAATAATACAAGACAACAAACAAATTCTATTTTCTCTCTCTCTCTCCCTCTCTCTCAAAAACAGTAAAAAATCATGGTGGCGAGATGAGATTTACCTTTCACTTGTCAAGTGCATAAAACCTAAAATGGTAAAATAAAAATTCCGAGAATACTTTATCAGTGGAAGCATATTTTTTTGTTTATGCAAAAAAGAAATATTGGAGGTGGAGCTTTCATTAGTTTGCAAGCAGATAAATAGTTGGTAATGAAACTGACTAAAAACATTGTTTACACAAAGTTTGTGGTCCAAATCATACCCATTTATCTTCTTTTAGTATTGCCCCTTTGGTAGGTCTACATATTGGGCTACACTTGTTGAAGATCAATCCCTGAAGGGCACAACATTTATTCAATTGAGCTTTCGGTTACAGGGCTGGAAGACACAGTTATGGTGCATATTTGCAGATCCTTTGGCGAAAGCTCAACTGAAAAGTTTTCAGAAAGGTTGACACTGAAATCTTCTCCAGCTTAGCAAGTTGGTAGTAACATTGAGCATGATGAGGTAGCTTGCTGCATATTGATCATTATGTTGACATTCTCTCACCAATAATCTCCACATGAACACTTGCCATCCTTAAAATGGTGAAACCGGCTGTTATCCCTTAGAACTATCTCCCTACAAACAATCTTTGATATAAACTTTATTGCAGTGTGGCAGTCCCCACATACCCTAAGGTTCTTTATTACTCGAATTGTTGTCCCAGCATGGGTGCTAATAATTCCAAAAACTATGGCAAGTCTCTCACTGTGGTAATATAGTAAATGTTTCTTTTGTTCCTCTTCAACATCATGGAATACTTCTTTGGTGTCAGGAATATACCCTTCTTGTTCTATCCGCTCCAGAAGATCTTTCAGAGCGTCTTTTATTTTGTGATAGTATGGATGGGATTCATCTCCTGCTACAAAAGCATGTACCTTGCTTTTAACTTCAATCCAGCTACAAGCTGGTGTCTTTTTCATGCCCTTATTTCTCATAGAGACTCTTAATCTTGCAGCATCTTTCCATCTCTGAGCAGCTGAATATATGTTTGACAAGAGAACATAAGCTCCCATGTTATCAGGATCAATCATAAATATTCTATCAGCAACCTTTTCAGCCAATTCAACATTCTTGTGAACTTTACAAGCAGACAACAATGTCAACCAAACACTCCCAGTAGGTCCAACATGCATGTTAGTTATGAATTTGTATGCTTCCTCCAACTTTCCGGCACGACCAAGAAGATCTGCCATTGCAGCATAGTGTTCTAAGCTTGGAGCAATACCATGATCCTGGGTCATACCGTTGAAATATATCCAAGCTTTATCTACCAAACCAGCATGACTACAAGCAGTTAATACAGCAACAAAAGCTACAGGGTTTGGTTTCACACCCTCTTTTTCCATCTGCTCAAACAAGGAAATGGCATCATGGGCATGTCCATGCAAAGCATTTCCCATTATAATGGCCGTCCATGACACTATGTCATAGAGCTCCATTTTATCAAAGATGTATCTACCTAACCTAATGTTCCCACATTTGGAATACATGTCCACCAGTGAGCTGGCTATAAACACATTATCGTCAAATCCATTCCTGATTATGTATCCATGGAGCTGCTTTCCTAGATGCAGAGTCGTCAAATGAGCACAAGCTGGCAAGATACTAGAAAAAGAAACATGCCTTGGTTTTATTTTAACCGTTAACATCTGCCTAAAGAATTTCAATCCTTCGTCAAACAGGCCATTTTGCACAAAACCTGCAATAATTGAGTTCCACAAAATCGCATCTCTTAATGAAAAGAGACAAAATAGTCGATATGAATCTTCTACTCGTGTACACTTTGCATACATGTCAATCAAGCTACTTCCAACGTACACATCAGTGCCTAGTCTATGCCTAATAGCAAACCCATGAATCTCCTTCCCCTTTCTAACATCCAAATAGTTTCCAAATATAGGAAGGACACTGGACAAAGTGAATGAATCAGGCTTCAACTTAGCATTCCCCATTTCTCTAACCATTTTCAAAGCTTCATCATGAAAGCCATTTCGTGCAAGTCCTGCAATCAGAGTATTCCACGAAACTAGATCCCTTGTTGGCATCAGTTCAAACACCTTCCTCACACTGTCCGTTCCTAAAGGCCTTACATTGGTAGTTCTCCCACTAGAATGATCATCATCCACTGCCCGTTTCTCAAATTTCTGTATCAAATTATTTGCATTATCATTAAAATCATTGCAACCAGCCAAACTACTACTTAGTTCACCATTTTCACATTGTTCAGGAATTTTATCAAGCACTTTATGTGTGCAAATTTCACTCCCACAAGTCACTTCAAATCCCTGAAATCTATCGTACATATTCCTATCCAAGCTTTGAAATTTTGCATACATATTCATAAGAGCATTATTAGTGTACAAATCAAGATTCACACCGAGTCTAACAACGCAGCCATGGACAGTCTCACCAAACCTCAATTCCATCAATAAAGCACATGACTTTAACACAGAAGGGAACACATTGTGATCTGGGTGTACACCAGAAGCCATCATCTTGACGAAAGATATCAACGACTGAACAAAAAGGCCATTTTCTGTGAAGCATCGTATGATCGATTTCCAAGCAAGAGGTGGAGCTGGTGATTGGAGGGTGTTGAAAAGAATGAGAGAATCATGTAAAAGATTAAGGTTGGTATAGATGGAGAGGAGTTTAGAAATGTGAGAGGAACTGCTGGGGTCTTGAGTTTTGAAGATTTGGGCATGGAGTTGTTTAGCTTGGGATTTGGTTTTTATGTTTTTTGGATATTTGAGCAGGTTTATGAAGGTTTTGGTTGATGTCATTTGTTTGACTGCTTTTCAGTTATCGAGCATGGCCTCTTAGCTGTGGAATTTGGCCTTAGCTTTTGGCGGCGGTTTTCTGTTTCATTTAAATGTTAGTTATGATCTCAATCTCCAAGGTTTTACGTCCAGTTAACAGTATCAGTTAAGTGAAAAGGAACAAAAAAAAAACGTGTTGACGGTTTTATTTGATGTAAATCTGTCTTACCCATGATTCAAACGTCATACTTCGTTCATAACACACTTTCACAGTAGGATAATACCAAGACCGCATACCTAATCTGAATTGGGGCACAAAACTAAGAGCCTATGAAAAGAACTTTTAGAGTTTTAAAATTATTCGAGTATCATAGTCTCTCCATGTCAACTCAGTACTACAGGCATGTGCTAGCTCAAATTCATGTCAAAACCATCTCAATCAGACAAGCATTACATACAGACGGAACAAATTGAAGAGGGAAAAGACTCTTGATTGATAACCTTCCCAAACCAATTTAAACAATACATAATACTCTGATTAACCACATAAACTTTCTATAATTCCAAGCTTCACAATAACAACCCAGCATTTAATTCAGTACACAGTTTTTATCAGTGTCGCATAAAACTTTGCTCCTATAAAGTAAACACGTGCATAGAGATACACTGATGAGGAGCCCTTCAGCCTCCAGAAAAGTCTCAATCGTCTTCTCTTTCAGGGGGCAGACCGCAAGGCAAAAGCATTTTCTGCATAGAGAGATCAAAAGAGCAAGCAAGCATTAGACTCATCAGCTTTAAGATAATACTTCAGTCAACCCAAAACAAAACGAGTTGCATAGTCTCCATCAGACGCCAAATAGAATATAAAATAACATGTATTGAAATTCTTCATTCTGAGCCAATATCTCCCAAGCTACCAGACTCAAGCAAAAACTGAAGACAAGAAAGAATATAATGGAAAATTTTGATCTCTGATGACTAAGAAAGCCACCTGAAAATGTCTACAAGATAAGCTCCCCAACTTAGTACTTAACTACCATTACCATTCCCAAAATTAGTATGCACCTAAGATTACCATTGTGACAATTGATAAAAGATTAGAAAAGATTAAATGAAACAAAAAGGGACAGCCGCTGATAATTGAGTAAAAAAGGCCATACAACTGTCAGTTACATAGATCTGTAACATTATCAAATCCATATGCTTACATTCAGACCATGTCATGAGTTGCCTATCATAAAGGAATAGAATAACAAAAAATTATGAACTCTGATTAGAGGTGTAAGTCCAGTCATGCTCTGAGTCTTACGTGCTGAAATTATTTAAATAACCATCAAGCTGGTGAGTGTAACTATTATGAAGGGTTTTTTGATTTTTTATTTTATTTAATTATCTTTTGCATTATTTCATCTTGTCATTTGAACATGCAGACCATGCTTCATGCGGCTACATAGAGGACCCATGTCTAAATGATAGTCCCAACCAGGCTGCAACCAGGCTCAGCCTATTGAACATCTCTACTTCCAACAAGTGAGTAAAGTAACCAACTAACATTTGAAGAAGATAGTTTTCTAACATATTTTGTCAACAATCAACGTTGCGGAACCTAACACTTTAAACTCTGCCAGCCATCAAACGTTTTTCAAGTTGAGATAAAATGATTTGCAACTACCAGAAAGACAACCATGAAACTAACCATGGCATTCCTTCTTGATGGTGCAATCTCTGATCCTCATCACATAATACTAAAGCACCAAGTTTATCTCCCAATGTGTTTTAATTCAACTTGTTTCTTAGTAACGGTTACATGTCAGTGGTTATCAAAAAAGCATATTAAGGTGATAAATTCCGTCAAAATCACTAGATATCACAAGCATATAAATGCCAATGACCTCCATAATCCTCTCAATGACCTTCTTCTGACATAAGAAAGGAAATGAGTTCTCTCAGCAGCCAGTACCCCCTTATTTTACCAAGATTCATAGTTTTGCACCTTCATAACCCATAAACATGCGCCACCAACCCTTTTCTACAAAATAGAGTAGGCAACTACAGAGTCCCAAACAAATCCAATTCCGTAAATTAGAATTAACAACTATGTGACGTAAATACCAGAGAATCTTATCCCGCCTTATACACAAAACATCTAAGCATAAAGTTATGTACTCAAGCACATATAGTCAAACTACATCCTCAAATACAAAAGTTCTATAAAAGTTGCATACGATAATTCTCAACAACTACGAACAAATATAAAAAGGAAGGGCCCAAGGGGATAGAGCAACAAAAAAAAAATGTAAAAGAAAGAAACCTGCATAAAGTTGTAACGTTCTCTTCCAATTGACTCGTTTTCTGCAATAGCAAAATAGGCCAACATGGGGTAATGCCCAACATAAGACGCATAGCTATCGCGTTGGATGTTCACAGCCCATTCACTGAACAATCAGGACAAAGTTAATTAACACAACCCAATAAATAAAAGTAGCCAAAGGGAATATTTATATCATCTAGGTATTCAAAGGATTAGAAAAAACTCACAATCTATTCAAATCAGCGTGGCCAGTTCCAACGTATTTGGCCTGCAGATGCTCTAGCTGGGAGTTTATGTTAAACCTATCACTCGCCTGCACGTTTATCAATAGCAGAAAGAAAAAGAAATTTTCACGTTTGTTAAAGAATAAATAAACGAATGTTCAACAATTTCATATCAAATTCAAATAATATTCATACATTCGATAAGAACTGAGAAAAAATATATTCCAATTGCGAGAAATTAAGTATTGAATATTCGAATTATGAGAGGGTTACCTGCATTTTTGTTGTACTACGAAAGCAGAAGGAGCTAAAGCAAAAGCAGGGTTTGAACTTTGCAGTTAACAAGCGAAGGAGAGTTACGAAAGGATGGGTAAGTCGGTGTCGACGGTAATCTTATATTATCGACAGATGTTCGGCAATCAAGAATAGTCATTACTCATCATCGTAAGGTTATTATCACTTTATCTCTCCAAAGATTTGATAATATTTTATTTCAAATAATAAAAATATAAAAATAAATTCTTACATAATATCATATTTTATAATTACTTATATATTTTTTATATATAATAATAAAATTTGAGATAATTACTTATATTATTTATAAATATATATTAATTACTAGTTTAAATTAAAAATAGTTAAAATTGAATTATTAAAAAAATTTATCCCTGAATTTTTTAATAGTGCTGATAACTTAAAAAAATAATTCTCAACAGTTTCATTAAATTATCATGGCCATCTCATATTATGTGTTTTTTTTTTTTTAAATATATTTTACACCCTCTGAAAAAATTTCTCATCCTATACATTAGGGGTGGATAAATTTAAACTGATCCGCACCAAACTGATCCAAACCGCTTAATTGGATTAGTTTGGATCGTTTTGAATTTATGTTGGATTGATCTCTGGATTAAAATTTTATAAACAACTATTAGCGGTTTGGATTATGGATTGGATTAATTTCAAACCGCAAACCGTCAAACCAAATCACTTAAATAAATATTAAATATACTTAATATTATTATATGATAAAATAATACATTAATTATTTTTTTAATATTTTATAA
>JAVXUL010000010.1:7623584-7647561 GCA_035590515.1 Trichilia minutiflora | reverse complement strand
CCCTAGGCTACTACCAGTAGCTACTGTGCACAACAGGCCAACATGGCCACATCACCATATATCATAACACAGGCCTATAAGGCCATCATTATCACAAGTACAGGCCCAACATGGCCGTCATCATAATAAAATGCATAATAAAGTACACACAAGCCAACATGGCCACAAATCATGATAAATGTCATAATTCAACCCCAAAGGCCATAACATCATAATTATCATAAAAATCAAATTATATAACTCATTTTCAATATCACATAACAGTTCAAGAAAACATTTCATAAAAAATTTATTCTAGCACAAACAAGGGGCCCTCCCGACCACCACACAATAAAATCCAACTCCATCACATGTGAATTCAGTATAAAAGTCTCTATCGCCCTAAGGCTAAAAATAAATTTAAAAGATACAGGAAACATAAACAGTTAAAAGAAATATGTCCACTCACTACTTAGGGAGAGTATACACTCCCTAGTTCCCCTCGTTCCTCGGCGAGCTACACGAGTACCGTGATCTCAAACCGTCGCGTATTCACACATATAAAATATTATCAATATATATTCAAATATGCGAAAGGAAATCTAATTACGTGAAATACATGCTAATCCCGAATCCCCCACGTCGAACTATTTTTTGGATTTTGTCTAAACTCTCGTTAAACCTCGAATTACCCAATTATTATCGTCACGGACACACATTACGCCTAAACCAACACATATCGATCTATTCTCTCGATTCTGATCAATGGGGCCCACTTCCTCGTCAGAACAGTAGCCAAAGTTACTGTTCACAGTTACCCAAATTCTCTAAAATCATAAGTCTAACTTCCTACGACCTCCACGAGTCTCCTACGACCTACATTTCGCCTTAAATCTAAATTATGAAGGCTAAATCTACAAAAGTCCATATGAAAACCCATACGAACCAAATTGCTTAAAATTACAAATTAAAAATATAGGCGAGTTAGAAATGAAGCTACGAACCTCGTGGTGTGATCGATTTACTCCGATTTTGCCTCTAACACGAAAAGCCCCAATTTTTCCCTTGGAACCCTAACTCCTTCCACTCAAATCCGGCGCCTTTTGTCTCAAATTGAAGCTACCATTGCTTTCGAGAGCTAGAATGCAGCAAGATGGTGAAGAGAAATCGAAGAAATGACGAAAAATGAAAAGTGTGTGTATGTGAGTCAGAGGATGAACGAAGGAGGAAGAAAAGAAGAGGAGAAGGAGAGAAAAGCTACAAAATTCGGCCCCTTAACCCCTTTTTATAAAAAAATGATGAAATTATCATTTTGCCCTTAAGTTCCCTTAAGAGAGAAGCTTCTAGAAGAGGGCATTTCCGTTATTTCGCCCTGATTCGGTCGATCGAACCACCCTTTCGGTTGAACGAATGATTCGATCGAATGAATCCCCCCGTTCAGTCGATCGAACTCGCCAAAATTCATATTCTCACTTAATAGTCCCCACACGAGCCTAGGATCACACCCACAACCCCATGACACATGAAATGAATGCAGATGTATGCATGGAAGATATAAAAAATGATAATTATACCCTCGGGGTAAGATACGGGATGTTACAGTGTCAATGATGCAATCAATAAAGAAAAACCATTCGTAAATCTTTTGTAATACTGGGCTAGTCCTAAAAAACTTCTGATTTTAATAATATTTTAGGTCTTTTTCAATTCACAATAGCTTTAATCTTATGAAAGTCTATGAAAATCCCTTCTTTCAATACCACATGCCCAAAAAATATCACTTTTTTTAAGCTAGAATTCATACTTAGAGAACTTAACATACAATCTTCTCTCTCTCAAAGTCTATAACACGATCCTTCAGTAAATCAAAATGTCATTACTAACAACAACCATAAACTTATCAATATGTGGATGGAATACTTAGTTTATGAAACCCATAAATGCACTTGGGGTATTAGTTAACCTAAATAGCATTATAAGAACTCATAGTGTTCATATTTGATTTTGAAAGCTGTCTTGAGCACATTGCTCTCTTTGATCCTTAACTAATAATACCCAGATCTCAAATCAATTTTTAAAGATATACTTGCACCTTGTAATTGATCAAAGAGATCATCAATCTTTAATAACAAATACTTATTCTTAATAGTGGCCCTATTCAATAATCAATAGTCTATATGCAATCTTAAAGTTTCATTTTTTTTTACTAACAACACTGTGAACTCCAATGTGATATACTTGGTTGAATAAAATCTTTGTCTATTAAATCTTGAAGCTGAATCTCTAATTTCCTTAGCTCTATCGGTGTCATATGGTAAAAAGACATAGAAATCAACGTGGTACCTGAAATTAGCTCAATGCTAAAGTTAAGCTTCCTTTTTAGTAGTAATCTTGACAACTCTTCTAGAAATATATCTAAGAACTCTCTTACCACTAGTACTTGATTAATCGAATACTTTGAGATTTAAATGTCGATAATATATGCTAAATACCCTTGGCAATCATTCTTTATTATCCTTTAGGCTTTCATTACTAAAATTATGTAACTAGGTAAGATGTTTCGCTCTTTCATTATCATTATTTCTAACTCTCCCAATTTTTTATAAGATTCTAGCATGTCATGTTTTCTAAAATATAAAAATAAGTTTGCATGCCAATGGATCTAGGAATTGAATGTAGTATTGACATTTAAAAAACTTTAAACACTACCTTTATGCTTGTCAACCTTGCTACTTATGTTTCAACTTTTTGAAGCTCGAGAGTGTCAAACTAGGTCATATTTTATCAAGTGATGCCCTTGGCTTCTTGATTTCTCCTTTAGCTTTCTTAAAATCAATCAAAATCAATTGATTAAAGATAGGTATTCTAGCAAAACATAGGATTTTCAACACTTAAAAACAAGCCTTTAATACTTGAAATTGCTCCCACTCAAAGTTAAATCACTTTAAAAGGATTTAAAATCACTTTTTAATTGATCAAATAGATGAAATTTTGATCACTTATTGCTTGGTGGAAAAATTCGTCCAAAAAGGGGTAAAAAGCCTCTCTTTTTCTTTTCTTTTCACAAAATGATAATAATCAATATTTTTCATAAATTTTCTTTTATATTTTTTCATTTAATTAACAATTAGTTAAATAAAATATAAGAAAAAATATAATGTCAAATATGTGATCAAAATGAAAACACGTTTCATGCATCTCTACCCTTTATTTGTTATATAAGTATAAGAGCAATATATAACTACTTGTTAATATTTCATTTACTAGGATGAAAATATTAGTATACATCATTCATTTCATAATCAACCTTAGATTAATCAATTAAATTACCTTAACTTAATATATTAAAGTGATGTAAATAAATAAAAGGGAAAAAATTGAGCCAATTATCTGTAAGACTTATTAGATTTATAATCAAACTTAGATTAACCAATCAATAGCCAATTAAACTCTTTAATTATTTTTATTTAATTAATCTTTAACAAGATTAATTAGATATGTCTATAGACTAATATTGACACCTAACTATGTAATACGACTCCCGAATTACAATAAAGTATGCAACTTCAAAAATGAACCTTTTCGTCATCAGTTATGATATAATTCAATCCTTTTATCACACAATACTCTAATTGGATCAAGGATATGCTATAATCATCAAACTCTTTTAGATTCAATACTTTGTATAATAAATAACAGATAACGATTCAATTGTATATTTTTCTTAAGAACACACTTCTCAATCGCATATAATATGCAACCCCGACTAAAGATTTCACGAGTCAAACCTGAATTATTGACATAGAGCATTCTATCTTAAATACTAAGACTGACATATCCTTGCTCGAACATTTAGATACCTTCATGAATGTCTTACCACATCCAATGACTACTTATCACAAAATTAAGTATAGACTTGCCCTGAGTGGTAACAAAATATAACAATTTATTCATAAGGTAACCATGATATTGTAAAGTCTAAGGATCATTTCCATAACTAATACAACGAATATTCAATTGATAATTAAGTGTAATTAGCATTTAGATAATTTGTCCAAGTCTGTTTAATGAACTCATACTCAATCATTGAGCACCTATACAGTACCTTTAGTGTTTTCACGCAAGTAATTTATGAGATTGATTATCCTCTATCGTATAGAGTAAGGATAGTGTATACTAATCTTTTCACTCTTATAAAGGCCTCATTTTAAAGTCTTATGACTAGGAATATTTAGAAATAATACTACTAATATATAGTCTCATAAATATGAACTTATCATAACAATATGTATTGTATACATTCCGTAGACTTTATCATCATAAGTAAATCAAACATACACATGTAAATGATAAAAGACAATATAGATATAAGAAAATACTCATTTTATTAATCACAAGATTTATAAGAGTCTTACAAAAATTACAATCATTGATCATATTGTGATTGACTTTTAGAGCATACAACTCTTTCATTTTTTACATATACCCTATTTAATGAAGCAATCTATTGATACCCAATATCATGATAACCAATTTATTCCCATGATAAGATCAAAATCTTTCATTTTTAGGGTATTAAGTTAACTTTCAATTCAACACCATTTATAATAATAACACAATCTTTAAAAATAATCTTTTTTAATAGTTTCTAACTTAATGAGGTATATACGACTAACTATGGGTCTAAGGGTGACAACTCTCTATTGATATAGGAATAAATAAAGTTATGATAAAGTACCTATTAGAATCCAAATCTATCAATATATATGCAGGTTGATTAAATATTATAATGATATCTGTCACTACTTTTGGATTGAATTGATCTTGTTCTTAATTTAAGGCAAACACCCTAGTTTAAACTTCGTCTTAAGTCCTTTATATATCCTATAAGGCTGTAGATGAACTACCTACTCCTGTCTCCTACCAATAGAAATGATAGGCTTACCTAATATTGGCTGTTATTGGAAAATAGGGTATTGACTTGCTGTAGGTTAACCAACTATTTCCATTCTACTTAAATTGGGGAAAAACTTCTTATATGACCTGTTTGTCTACAATGAAAACATATAAACAACTGATAAAACAGACCACTATAGTACTGTTTGTAATTAATATATCTATCTATTCTCTGACTTTGTCTCAAACTTTGTACTGGTTCTTAAGCCAATAACCAAAATCCTAATGGTTTTTGACCTTGTAAAACTAGCAGTAGATAAACTACTAAATGAGCACATGCTGCAACTTTTCTTTGAAAGTGATCCTGTCTGAATACTTAAGTCTTTCCTTTTTTGAAATAAGCCTCCAGAATTTTTTGTTAATCAATTTCTCAGCCTTTAAGGCCATCTGTATCATCTCCTTGTAGTCTTGATTACTCGATAATGACATATTTTCTCTTATTTCAAAATTTAAGCCTTCTACAAATTTTGCACATGAACTCTCTTCATTCATAAATTTTGAAACAAACTCTACTAATTCCCTTAGTTGAGTATCATAGTCTATCACTATCTTACCTAATTGCTTTAACCTCAAAAACTCTTGTTTCTTCAGATTATAATAAAAAGAGTCATATTACTGGTTTCAAAATTCTTGCACAAAATTATCCCATGTCAGGGGTATAGTATATCTAGCTTATACATTAGCCTACCAATTAGCTACACTACCTTTCAATAATTGAATAACCACTTTTAATTTATACTTATCTTCTAATTTCATATCTTTAACGTCATTCTCTAATTTCTTGAATTATCTATTTATCAAAACAACATTAGTGTTACCTTTGAAAGGCACACTCTTTAATTGTCTAATCTCTTTAATCAACTTCAAAAGTTTTGAGGCTGATTCAGATGTTGTTATTACTATAAGTACTATAGTAGTTGCTAGATATAGTTGTTGATATAGGTATAGCATCTAGCCCTATTGACCTTGAGCTTGTGCAAATCCTTAGGTATTCCAATAAATCATAAAGGCGACCCAAGTCTTTGATATTATAAGAGGAGATATTCTTAACCTCGATTATAGATATGATAGTAGCAGAGATGTTTAAGGTTCTTTTGATTCAAGTTAGGGTGAAAATGAGAAGGCATCTTCTTTCGTATTAAAAGCAATCTCTCTTTCGGCTCTACCTGGTTCTCTTCTATGTTTTGATGATATTATTCACCATAATAAGAATTAGAAGGTTCAATTCCATGTACATATTATAGTGGTGATGAATTTCTAAGACTCGACTCACTTAGTCCACTAAAAAAACTTTCGAATAAAATGAAATCACTTGTAAAAATTATGAAAAAATAATTCAAAACAATTTTAATTTGTTGATGCACAAAGTATCGTATTTTCTTCTTACCACATGTATATTCTCATAGGCAACCTTGCACACCTACATGTAATTTTACTCCTATAAATCTATATAATAAAGGAAAATCTAAATAATGTTGGGCATCTCGATGAAAAAACTTTGATATCTAAGTCAGTAAGGGTGTAAGAGTGTAATGAAGTTTAATAAAGAGAAGATCTCTATTTAAAAATAAATTAAAATACCTTTTTATACCTTCCTTTCTCTTTTTTCTAGTTAAGATTGTTACACACAAACTATTGGATTGATTAGTTATTGAAGAATGGGAATAATTTAACCGCCTATCAGATGATTACATATAAGTTTCTCTGGCTGTGTCATCATCATTAGTCACCAAGGTAATGAGTGCTCTACCACCTACACCCATCGAGACATGACATGTGATAGCTCAGGAAGGTGGGAGGATTACCTGTCCATAATGCATATTCGCTTTTGAATAATTCTCATTTTTATTTGTTTGAATAAGGGACCGCCTTAGATATGCGTGGATGTGTGTATGAGAGGCTTCTCTGAGTATCCTTTTTTAATGTATGACATGGTATACGCAAGTTTACATGAAATTTCACTGACTGATCTCATTTTGACAATCAGATTAGGGCTAAGGTGGCCTTATAACGTCCTAGGCCATATGCTCTGTCCCTTTTGCTAAGGTTGTTGAGAACCTCAAACCATTAAGGTCTGGCATCATAATTTGTTATGACACCATTTTTCCTCAATATTTAGTCCCCCTAATTTTGAACACAAAGCCTTTTAAGACTTCGATTGAAAATTAATAGTCAGTGACGTTGTTTAACCCAGAGTACTTGTTTACCTTAATCGACAAGTATGTTTCTTAGGATTGGGGAAAAGCATCTCATCCTATTACCCAAAAGGCTGCATTGTTTTGCCATTTAATATTGTCCTTTTGCTTAATGATTGCATCGTTAATGCTGGAACTAATGTGTTGTGATCTAGTTCTTTGATCTATTGGTCATTAAATAGCTAACATCCATTTGCCTCCCTATTATGTGTCATTGCGTCCCCTCGGATCAATTGCTCTATTTCAAAACTAAATATTGTTTTAATATGAAAAATGATAGGGCTTGATCTGGGGTGTCCATCAACTAATGGCAAGGATGATAGCCTTCACTTTATAAAAAAGCCACCTTTCCTCTCTTTATGCTTCTTATGTTCTACATATCCTTTTACTATTGCTTTTTTCTGCATCAACTTCATTTTTTTCTTCGCGAGAACTTTTCTAAGTAGCAAGATCTTTAGCAGCCAATCTTCTTGCTGGTAAGTTCATTTCTCATCCTTTTTATATTTGATGATGGAACTTAGGTTTTTCCTAAGATTTTGAATGATTTGGGGGCTATTGTTCTTAGTCTAGGACTTAGTTTAATTCTAGGATGAGTATTGTGGCCATGTAGAAGAGAAAACTTTATCTGTGGCTATGGTAAGATTATACCTCTTAGAAGGAAGTCCTTGTTTTATTCTTTGATGACTAGGAAGATATTGGGGTGGTCTACTAATTTGTGCGTTCAGCCTCTATAATTGTTGGTTATTCTGAGTTTGGTAGTGTTAATGGGTAAATGGATTGTCTTTAATGTGGCCTACAGGTAAAAATGTCCAATACCAAACACATAAGTGACATGGCTCGAAGTGGTCAGGAAAGAGTTGTCATCCCATTAAGGCCTAGAAAAGTGGAGATGACAGTTGTAATGTTTTCAAGTAAGCTCGACTTAGGGGATTAAACAAGACATGCTCTGTGCCTCATTTATATATAGTTCAGTATTTATTTTAATTTCTATATTCTAAATGATGTTAATACACTCGTATGCATATTTATTAATCCAAATCTAAGTTTCCTTGGTCAACACTTAAAACATCAAAGCCTAACTAAACTTTCAGTCATTTAATCAGTTTTCATCAATGAAACCCCATGAGTAATTCATTAATCGATAGCTATCAATAATTTTAACCTAACTTAACAATTTAACTTACAGTCACATTTTCAACCCCTTAAAGTGAATTTTGAATTTTTTTTTTAAATTAACTTTTAATTTATTCATTTTATTATCAATTATATAATTTGATATAATTCGTCAAAATCAATCTAATTTTACAAAAACTCTTATTTCACAGTAACTTCGTTCATTGTTCATTTATACCCAATCTTTTGATTTGTGTTTTCGACAACTTAATCTTATATAACACTACTCTATAACCTAAATAATACGAATTAATTTAAATTTCTACAATTAAAACAAAAATTCATATAAGAACAATAAACTTTAGAATTCCAATTTCATCAAAATTTGAAATTAAAGAGTTGATCAAATGAAAAACTTTATCAATTGAAGATTAGGAATCTCAGAAAACTTTAATTGTTCCTAATTTGAAAAATCCCCAAATTTGAACTCAAAACCCAAAATTTGACTCCCTCTCACCTTTGCTTCAAATGAAAAAGTAATGCTTTTAGAGTGTAAAGAATGTCAAATTTAATTAAATTGTGATAAAAAATCAGAAAAACAGCAAAGAAATGGTGAGAAATAATGATGAAATTGTCCCTGCAAATAATAAAGAATACAAAATTTTTTGTAAGAGTATTTTAGTCGTTTTCAAGGGAGGGTTTACATCTTTACAGTTAAGAAATTATTTCGAAATGGAGTTCATAAAATATCATCTCTAATTATAAGTATATCTTATTTTAATTCAGTTAATTATACTTTAATAAATCATAATTTTTTATGTTTTTGCATGCTCAAATTCTATTTTACTTTTTATAAAGAACAGTTGAGCACGTCGACTTTTTTCAACAGTTTTGTAATTATTTATCGTATTCTATTATTGTACGTAGTAGCCAAATATATTATATAATAAAAAATTAAGAAAAAATATTTTTATGAGTACTAAAAGAAATATTAACATACATAATGAAAAAAAATAATTAATTAAAAGCATTTTAGTTATTAAAATAAACTTACCCTTAATACTATAATATTCTGTGATAGAGGAACACTATCTTTTTCATAATAATATTTTTTTTCCTTCAATGTGTAATTGAGATAACACTATTTGAAACATGGTACATGAATCTTTGTACTTTGCAATCATAATGTTTGGACACTAATAATTGATTGATTGGGTCAATCTCTATAATGAGTTAAAACAATAAAATTTGGTATTAAGCAACACAACCGACCAAGATTTACGAGTAGGTATTTCCTTAAATCGAGATTTAAAAGATCATGTAATAAAAAGGCCTAACTTGTTTGTCATATGTGCAAAACTTTTCATTTTACTCAAGTTAAATTAAAATTAATTAATTGCCTTTTTTTTTTTGAATTAAATAATATTCTCCAACATAAGATTTCTAATGTAATATTAATGTCACATTCATTCCTAGGTGAAATGAATTAATAATTGTATAGTTTGAAGAAATGTAAAATTTTATATATATATTAATATTACTCAACCGATAAATTTTGTAAGTAATGTTCAAATTTAATGTAAATGTAAAAGAAAAAATAATTTTTTTATGATGATACAATATTATTAATTAGAAAACAATAAAATTTAAATATAGAGACAAAGATGATAATGGATGATTTAGAAAAAAGATGTTCTCTCAATTTATAATTTTACATAATCTTTTGTTAATAATGTAAGGGGGAGAAGGCAAATCACCATAACCTTGTCTTCTTTTAAAAATAAATCAACTTATTTAAGGAGAGATTCATCTTTTTGTATAATCTAACATCACCTCTTCTTCAACTACCGGTGGGAATAGTCTTTTTTTTTTAACATAGACTCATATGAGGATTTAGTTTTTTTCAAATGTCCACTTCAGTTGAAATAAAATTAAAATATTGAATAAGTGTAAAAAATAATGACATCAATTTGAATATATATATTATTTTTTATAGTTTGGATTGTCTATAATATTTATTTTTCTAAAAAAGTTATGATTTGTGATTCGTAAATAATATGTGTAACCCATAAATATTAGAAGATTAATAATTTTAAAAAAAAATATCCCCCACAATATTAAAGTGCTTTGCCTAGCCCTAATTTCTAATTTCTAATGCTTTCTAATTATGATCAATATTATTATGATTGTTTTCATGCTAAGCTATCATCTGTTAGGCCCAAATTCATAAATCAATATCATCCTAAGTTTTACATATCATTCAATTAGGCTTTAACATTTTATTTTTGTTTTTTGTGTTTCTTTGAATTGCCAAACAATTTTAATATTTGCATTGGGAGAAATCATAATTGATGAGTAAATGTTAATCATTCTTTTTTATTGACTGCATTGAATATATAATTTTTTCTTTTAAAGATAAAAAAAAAAATCGCTATCTCAAGTAAGCCTAAAGCTTTTGAAGTAAAGGATATATAATCAAGTGTAAAATTTTTACATTTTTTTCGTTACTTGAATATTATTTTTATTCTTATTTCAATTTTTCTATGTAATAGTAAAATGAACACTTAATCTAAAAATTAATCTTTAAGGGAAGAATTTAAAAGATATTAAAAATATTAAGAATACAAATTTTTTTTTTTATAACTTGAAGTATCTAGACTTCGTTCAACTACTATTCGATAAGATATTAACTGAGTATACCATCGTTCAGACATCCTGTTTAAATCATGAGTGATTGACTAGTATCAAACTCAGAACATATATTCAAATCATACATTCCAAAATTAATACATCATCACCAAATTACACCCATAGGTGATAAAAAGAATCACAAATCTTTTATTTAATATTTTTTATTTTTATGAATTTTTATTTACTTGTGTGAAAATATAAAATTTATAATAATTATATAATATTATTATATCAGTTTGTACAAAAAATTTATATTCTTAACTTTATTAAAAATATATATAAAAAAACAATATTAAATACTTATTATAACACTAAATATAATTTTAAATCATTAATAAATTGATTCAAACATATATTAAAATGACAAAAATAAATATTTAAAGAGATTTTATATAAAAGATTAAATATATTATGATAATAAATTAAGCTATTATGTGATCTTACAATTTTTATTTATAAAAATAAAGCCTTAAGTAACAATAATTAAACTTTAATAACAATTTTAAGATTATAATTATCTAAATCAAAATTTAATAAGCAATTTTATTCAATATTAAACACTTTAACATTCAAAATATATTTATCAAAAACAATTTATTTTTAAATTTAATTGTAACTCCATATTTTAAAGCTGCTTTTCATAGATCTGCCCATTGGAAGTTGGAGTAATATGATTGTTTTTATGATTCCAATAAACTCAATTTCAATTGGCTCCTTTGTTCACCATTTATGGGGCCACTTTATATTTTTTATCTTTCATTTTTTCCTTTAAAATTAAAAATTAATTATTTCAAATCTTTCTTTTTCTAATCTGTTCATATGTCAAAAATGTAACCTACCAATTGAAAACAAATGATTAGAAATTAAACAACAATAAATATTTTCCTTTCTTTTTCTAAGTTCAATTTTGGACAATAATAATAATAATAATAATAAAAAGGGTGGTTGATTTTTTTTTTTTTATATATAAAAAAAATTGGGACCTACCAATAAGGAGGAGAAAAAGAAAAAGAAATCATGCCCTAAAAGTCTATTTGTTATTATTACTTATGTTTGCCATTACAAGTTAACATGTTCTCATTTTTCTAACAAAGTAATTATACTAGATATAATAAGGTTTGACATTGTTGCATACATCTAAGATCATATTATTTTGTGACAACATTCATCTAGCTACTAGTTAATCTAGCTAATTTTAATGTTTTTTTAAAGAATTTTAATTATATTTACTTAATTTAATATTTGTTTGTGATTCCAAGAGGTCGATGTAGTGTCGGTTTGATGTGACTTTTCTACTACATTTAAAATAAATTTTTTAATGTAAATTTCTTAAAAAATTTTATCATTAGATTATAATTAGAAGAGAATTAATGAATAATTAAAGAAACAATTAATGTACATAGAGAAATACCATTTTATTGTAAAATTAACTATATTATTTGTTTATTACCATATTATTATAAAAAATAAGTAAGAAAATTTATAATGAACAAATTGATTGAATTTCATGTAGTAAGAAAAATTGACACACATCATTGAATCAAGACAAGATTTGCTCTAACAAAGTTTAAACAACGTTAAAAGAGTTTCTAAGTGTGTAATTATAACAAATGAATAAACCTAACTAGCTAGGGTTCAAAATTAATGAATTTACAAATTCATTAATTTAGTATCTCTTTTCTCTTTTCTTCTTTTTGAAATTTAGTATCATTTTAAGGGTATTTAAAAAAATATATTAATTTACTTGTCGCTTATGTTCTTTAATACTTTTCATTTTATTAGTTTTTTTAAAAATAGTTAATATTTAGTTAATAAATATAAAAGCACTCTAGATGTTAATTTTTCATAAACACCTTATTAGTTGCTAAATTTAAAATAATTATAAGTGTTAATTTAATTTTGATAAGCACCTTTTTTTTTTTTAAATGCCAAACACATCCATTAACACTAAAGTTTATAATATTTTGTTTAATAAATAAAAAAAGATTGTTTTAAAGAGTATAAAATATTTTAGTTCTAATTGTAGTTTTAGAAGCATAAAAATCAAAATATTTGGTCTTCACTTTTAAAATGGTATAATAACACTCAAGTCTATAACTTTTAGTTATTTATAAATAATAATTATGTCTAACTAGGTTCTTATTGAAATCAAGTGCTGAGTTACATGATCTAAGATTAAGATGATCAAAGTTCAAAATTATAAAGATAATTTTTTTATTATTTTAATATAGGAATTAAGAATTTTATAATTATAAATGAACGAATTATATTTTTATTTATAATTTTTAAAAATATAAGATCCATATATTATTACCATCCCTTTCTAATTAATATACTTTTACTTAATAATTATGAATATATTACAAAAAAAAAATTATCTAACAACTACCCATTTTTAATTAATAATTAATGATTATATTTCACATGAGTTATGAATCAATTGAAAGCACAATACCTTATTGTAAATAAGCTATTTGATTAATCCTTCCAAAGAGTCCTTAACACTTGTCATTTCTTTTTTTTTTATGTTAATGAAAGATATAAAGAATGCAAAATTATAAGATGAGCCAATAATGTATAAATAATCATATTCTTCATAATTATGTCTTTCTAGCCATTGAGCTTTTGTCAAAAAGTAAGCAACAAGTTAAATCAAATTGGGCCAATTAGCAACTACTTTGCAATAAAAACAATTTGGTGTTTCAATAATTCCCATTTACTTAATTGATTAATTTCAATCAAATTCTCTTAATCTATCAACTTAGGGTATGTTTTAATTGACATAACATGTGACATTATTTTTTAGTTGGTGTGGGTATCCCAAAAGTGACCCAAAAGTAATTATTTCTAATTTTGTTGTGTGTGTGTGTGTTTTGTTTGTTTAGAGATAACAAAATATTATTTCACCGGCTCATGATCAGTTTATAATATAAGGGTTGTAATATTATGATTTATTAAAAAATTTTTGTATGGATCAATTTTTGTAATAGCTTAAAAAATATAATTAATGACTTGAAGAATTTAACAAAAATTTTGAAAGAAATTAAAAAAAAACAACTTAACAAATGGTAACGTTAAAGTGGCTACAACATAATTTTACCCAACGTATAGGTTGTGAATTAATTATATAGAGACTTCATTATTTTTAAATTAATCTAATGAATAATGACATAATTACCATGTTAAAAAAAAATTGATTTATTAGATATGTATGATTTATAGGTTTGAAAGAGTGAATTTTGCTATGTTATTAAGAATACAATATATATATATTATATGACCTTTTGGGCGTAGTTGAAATGGTAAAAATCAAAACTTAACTTTACTATTATTTAAATTCAAGTAATAATAAGAAGGTAAAATATGATGTTTTGTGTATAATAAATAATTTCGCACTTTCATCTAAATTTAAAAAAGTAAATAAATATACATGATATATCAATTTGAGATTTAAATTTTGCTCATTAAAATTAAAAAAAAAGATTTAATAAATAAAAATAATGTATTTATTTTAAATGAAAACGGTGACAGAAATATAGTTTTTTATTTATGTTTTTATAAGAATTACATGAACATAGAAAGAACTAATCAACCAAAGAGGTTTTCTTTTTGTGAAACTATTGGTTTTTGTCTTTGTTGGATCTTGGGATGGATTATATATCACGTCAATTAAATAAGTTTCATTGTCTTTAATTATTCTTAAGCACTTGGAATTCTATTGGGTGGAATTGAAAAAAAAAATTAATGGTAATATTACATTAAACTTTTAAAAAAAAGAATTATTCTAAGGAGAGTTACATCAATTCATCAACTAAGATAATTCCTCCAAAAGATATAACAATTTTTTTTTCTGATTCTTGAATTAAGGTATTAATGCGTGTATAAAATTTTGCATCAACATATATATTGCTACGAGTCTTACAATAATAAGATCTTAAATATGATAGATTGTCTCAAATCTGTGTAATTTAATAGACTAAAAAACCTTTTTTCGCAATAGAAATAGTGCACAAGACAAATTAATATGTTCAAAGGAAAACCAGCTTCATGGGCCTCTCATTTATGTTCAATAAACAGGCCTAAACAAATAACCTAGGCCCATTTCAAATTCCCTCCCATTTCATTTCATCTAATGTTTAGTATTATGGCCTTTCAAAAACAAAAAGTTTAGGATTATCAATGTGCTTTTTAACTCCTTATCCCAAAAGAAAAGCAAAGAATCACTAGCATTCAATAATTATTATTTTTTAATTGATTTTTAAATAATAAAATTTGTTTCTTATTACGGTATTACCTAATTCAACATTTTGGCAATTGTTTTTTTTAAACTTTTTAAAATAATAAAATTATCTAAAATGTCTTTATTTTATTTTTAAAATTTTATCCTATTTTTGGCTTAATGTAATAATTTTTTTTAAAATTATATATTAAAATAATTACATAACTTTTATTCGAAATGATTCGTGACAACTAAATAACTAGGAATTGCAATTTTCAATCTACAGTGAGGTATTCTTCCCCAAGTTCAATCATTATTATTAGGGCCGTCAAATGGGCCAGGTCGGACTTAATCGGTCCAGATTATTTTGGATCAAGCATTTAAATAAATCGAGTCGGGCTGACCCGTTTAATAAACGGGTTGATATTCTCAATCCTAACCCAATCTGTCGGGCTACCGGGCTAAATAAGCCAGCCCATTTATATTAAATAAATAAATTAATTAAATAAATAAATAAATAATAAATAATTATAATTTTTTTTAAAAAAATAAAAAATTAATAAAAAAATAAAAACACTATAAATATATAACAACAAATATTTTTAATTTAATTTTTTAAAATTTAAATATTATTATTATAAATATATAATAAATATTTAATTAAAAAATATTTTTAAATATTTAATTAATATATAAAATAAAAATCGGAACGACACGTTTAACCCACGGATTAAACAGGGTTTGAAACCTTTTACCCCCGGACCAAAAATACTCAACACTAACCATTTTATTTTACGGATTAAATGGATCAATCCATCAAACCCAACCCGTTTTGACAGCTTTACTTCCAATGTACCCATCAGTTCCTAGTCCATGCAATAGCATACCCATGACTGGCCTTTCCCTTTCTAACATCCACTTAGTCTCCAGAAATAGGAAGGACACCGGACAAAGTGAATGAATCGGGCTCCAACTTAGCATTCCCCATTTCTCTGAAAACCTTCAAAGCTTCTTCGTGCAGGCCACAGGCCACTTCGCCCAAGTCCCCCAATCACAGTATTCTACGAAACTAGATCCCTCGTTGGCATCATTTCAAACACCTTCTTTGCACTATCCATTCCCAAAGGCCTTACATTGCTAGTTCTCCCATTAGAATGATCATCAATCTGCCTACCTCCACTACTATAAAGCAACTGAAACACTTATAACTTATTCCATCTAAATTCACACAACGAGAAATACTGACTCCCCATTTCTGAAATTTCTGTATCGAATAATTTGCATTATCATTAAAATCATTGCAACCAGCTAAACCACTACTTCGTTCAGCATTTCCAAATTGTTCAGGAATTTTATCAAGCACTTCACGTACATACATTTCACTCCACGACTCACTTCAAATACCTGAAATCTATTATACATATTCTTATCCAAATTTTGAAATTTTGCATACATATTCATAAGAGCATTATTAGTGTACAAATCAAGATCCACACCAAGTTTAATAACACAGCCATGGACAGACTCACCAAACCTCAAGTCCATCAATAAAGTACATGACTTCAACACAGAAGGGAACAAATTGTGATCTGGGTATACATAAGAAGCCAAAATCTTGATGAAAGATATCAATGACTGAACAAAAAGGCTATTTTCGGTGAAGCATCTTATGATCAATTTCCAAGTAAGAGATGGAGCTGGTGATTCTAGGGTGATGAAGAGAATGAGAGAATCATGTTAAAGATTAAGGTTGGTATAGATAGGGAGGAGTTTAGAAATGGGAGAACTGCTGGGGTCGTGAGTTTTGAAGATTTGGGCATGGAGTTGTTTAGCTTGGGATTTGGCTTTTATGGTTTTTCGAATATTGGGACGTTTATGAGGGTTTTGGTTGATGTCATTTGTTGTACTGCTTTTTTGGTTATCAAGCATGGCTTCTTAGTTGAGCAATTTGGCCTTAGCTTTGGCGGGAGTCTTTTGTTTCATATATATGTTAGTAATGATCTCAATCTTCAAGGCCTCATTTCCAGGTAATAGTTTCAGTTTAGTTTAAAAAAAAGAAAAAAAGGGGAGACTCATTCATATCAACGAGTTTCATTCAACTAATCTATAAGGATACTAACTAAACATACTAATCTCCGGGATACCAACTAAATATACTATCGCTTAAACATCCCACTTAAATCACGAGTGACTGACCAAAATCAAACCCAAGATATGTGTTCAAATTATACATCTTATACTTAATCCATCATCACCAAACTATACTCGTAGATGGTTTTATTATCATTTAGCTCGAACTTCTGCAATATTTCACTTAAATATTAAAAATATAAAAATAATTATTAATACCTCTATTTTTAATATTATTTACCATTACTTATTTATTTCATATTATTAAAAATATATATTTCATTACTATTAAAACTAAAAATTAACTATATTCTGAAAAATTAAAATTAAATAATTAAAAAATTCAAACAACTCTATTATTATAAATAATTTAAAAATTAAATCTCAATCAATTTTACTAAATTATTATTGTTGACTAACAATTACATATATATTAGTAATACAATAAAATTTAAAAAATTAAAATAAAATTATTAAATATTTAATTAATTTTTTATTTACAATAATAAATAAATACATATTACAATAACAATTGTAAAAAAATAAAAAAATAATTATATTTTAAGTGAAATATTATTAAACTCTTAAGTGATAATAACCCAACTTGAACCAAAACGATGTTGTATGACAACCAAACCCTAGTTGGACATTTGACTGAAAACAAGTCATATCCAAATAACTAATATTTGTAACCTGAACCATTTGACATTCCCCAAACTCAAAAAAAGAAAAAAAGAAAAAGAGCTATAACCATTTGATGTGTTTGTCCATTGTGAACTTACAATATGAAATTTCTCGTGTTTTTACCTAAACGGCCTTCCTCCCTTCAAATTTCCAATAGGGATAGGTTGCAACTAAAATCTAATCCGAGTTGACGCACAAAACTGATGACTTATGAGAACTTTTACAGCTCTAAACAAGCATTATATACAGATGGAACAAATTGAAAAGGGAAAAGAGACTAGTATCATTCAGAAGTAAACAACACACGGTTGGAATCAGGCCACCAAAGTCTTGATTTACAACCTCAGCAAACCAATTTAAACAACATATCAATTTACTCTGATTAATGACATAAAATTTCTATAATTCCAAGCTTCACAATAACAACACAGTATTTAATTCAGTACACAGTTTTTGTCAATGTCACATAAAACTTTGCTTCTTTAAAGTAAACACGTACATAGAGATATCACTGATGAGGACTGCATAAAGGTCTCAATCATCCTCTCTTTCAGGGGGCAGACCGCAAGGCAAAAGCATTTTCTACATCGAGAGATTGAAAAGAATAAACATTAGACTCGTAAGCTTTGAATAATACTTCAGTCAACCAAGAACAAAAGGGGGTTGAATATTCTACAACAAACATGCCAAAAAGAATATAAAAGTTTACCGACTGACCTGAGCCATCATCAATGACCTGAGCCAATATTTCCTAAGATAACAGACTCAAGCAAAATCTGGAAACTAGAAAGAATATAGTGGAAAATTTTGCTCTCTGACAACTGAATAAGAAAGCCAACTAAAAATGTCAAGAAGATAGCTCCCCAAATTAGTATGTAACTATAGTTACCATTCCCAAAATTAGTATGTATCTAAAATTATCATTGTGACAAACAATAGAAGATTAGAAAAGAATAAATGAGAAAACAAAGGACAACCCGCTGACAATTGGGTAAAAAAGGCCAACTGACTGTCAGTTGGATAGTTCCAGAACATTACAAATGCATATGCTTACAGTCATAGGATGTCATGGATTGCCTACCCTAAAAAAATAGAATAACAAACAATTAAGACCTCTGATTAAAGGTGTCAGTCCGGTCATACTCTGGCTGTTATGTACTGAAAATAACTTAAATAACCAACAAACTGGTGAGTACATAACTTACTTTATTTAATTATATTTTGCATTATTTCATCTTGTCATTTGAACATTCAGACTATGCTTCATACTGCTACATAGAGGACTCACGTCCAAATGATAGCCCCAACCAGGCTCAGCCTAGTGAACACCTCTACTGCCAGCTAATATGTGAAGAAGATAGTTTTCTAACATTATTTGGGTCAACAATCAATGTTACTGAACCTAACACTTTTAAACTCTGCCAGCCATCAAATTTTTTTTAAGTTGAGATAAAATTATTTGCAGCTACTTGAAAGACGGCAGTGAAACTAACCATGGCATCTGCTCCTTCTTGGTGCAAACTCTGATCCTTATCACAAAATACTAACGCATCCAGTCTACTCCCAATGCTTTTTAATTCAACTAGTTTCTTAGTAATGGTTACATGTCAATGGGTTATCAAAATAGCATTTAAAGGTGATAAATTCCACCAAAATCACTAAATACCAACAAACAGCATACTTTATCAAGCATATAATGCCAATGACCTCCATAAACCTCTCAATAATATTTTTCTGACATAAAAAAGGAAATGAGATCTCTCAGTAGCCAGTCTCCTCTTACTGTACCAAGATTCACAGTTTTACACTTTCATAACCCATAGACACCCACCAAAAACCCTTTTCTGATAAAAAGGAGTAGACAACTAAAGAGACCCAAAAAAATTCAATCCCCTATATTCGAATTAACAATGTAACACAAGTAAATCCAAGAGAATCTTAACCCACCTTATACATTATGTGTTCAAGCAAATATAGCCAAACTACATCCTCAAACATAAAGTTCGATAAAATTCTCAACAACTACAAACCAATATAAAAAGTAATGGGATAGCGCAACAAAACAAAAAAAGTAAAAAGAAAGAAACCTGCATAAAGTTGTAACGTTCTCTTCCAATCGATTCGTTCTCCGCAATAGCAAAGTAGGCCATCATGGGGTAATGCCCAATATAAGACGCATAGCTATCTCGTTGAATGTTCACAGCCCATTCACTGAACAATCAGAACAAAGTAGTTAACACAACCCAATAAATAAAAGTAGCAAAAGGGTGTATTGATATCCGTAGGTTTTTCAAAGGATTAGAAAAAAACTCACAATCTATTCAAATCGGCGTGGCCGGTTCCAACGTATTTGGCCTGTAGATGCTCTAGCTGGGAGTTTATGTTAAACCTATCACTCGCCTGCAAGTTTATCGATACCAAAACCAAAGAAATTTTTAGTTTTGTTAAAAATATAAATAAATAAATAAACGGAAGCTTGACAATTTCATATCAAATTCAAACAACAAAGCGCAAATAAGATAAGAACCAAGAAAAAATTTTCCAAGTTCGAGAAATTAATTAATTAATGAATATTCTGATTAAGAGAGGGTTACCTGCATTTTAGTTGTACTGGGAGAGCAAAAGCCGGGTTCGAACTGTGAAGTTAACAAGCGAAGGATAACTATGGAGAGAGGGTAGGTCGGTAACGCCGGTAATCATATTAATGAATCACGAGTAATCTGGATGTTTGGGAATAAAGAATACGCAGGAATCATCCCCGTTTATCCTGAACGCCGCCAACGAAAGGAATAGAATAATAACATTTTGATCCCTAAAGTTTTGTGAAATCACAAATAAAAAAATCTATCAATTTTGTCTTAAAGAGGGTCCCAAACCGCCCGTTAAAAGTTTAAAACCACTAATCCACTGTACTCTTTCAGGAATTTCGAGGCAAGTAAAATCAAATCAGTTATCGTCCGAACTAGTTTTTTTTATGAATTAAATATTTAATACGACTTTTATTTACTATAAATAATTTTTAAAACAAAAAAACTTTAAAAGAAGTAACTACAATTTACTTTTTGTAAACTTTTATTTTAATCTGTCGGTGAGGGAGTGCCATAAAGTTTAGCATTTTTTATAACAGTAAAATAAACACTATTTTTAATTAATTATTATATAAAATAAAATAAAAATATTCATTTATGATAATATTTATGTATTAATGATACTTTTATATTTAATATTTATAATAAAAATAATATTTTTATTTTAGAAATATTTTTAGAAATAATAAGTACTTGTTATCATATGTGTAATTAAAAATAAATAAATAAAATGCTTATAAAAGTAGTTACAAATTTAATAATACAAAAACTATCAAATAATATATCTCAAATATATTCATATTATAAATAAATTAAAATAAAATAATACATTAAATAAATATTAAAAAATAAAAAGAAACGGATGGGAATTGGGATAGATGAATATAATATTAAAAATTAATAAAGAATATTTTAAAGATCATTAAAAATTCAATAAAATCATATGCTAGACTCAAAATAATTATAAGTATTAATTTAATTTCAATAAATACTTCTTTAAAAAATTGCGAAACATCCCATTAAAACTAACAAACTATTTAGAGCTCCCGAACACATCCTATAATATATATATATATATATATTAAAGTTGATAATACGAACCTAAATCTTGCAAAATACTTAATAACCACGTAGAAAATTATCAAATGCAAATGTCCTATTACTAACAATTCAATGATAAGTTGCTAAAATTCAACACTCAATTGCTTAAATTCATATTCACATTTTATGCTAGCGTCCATGTAGCCGAATAAAACCTTTTTGTATACTTTAGTGAGGCTGGGAATGAAGAGAAGAGACGAATTAGAGGGGGAGGGGGGTTTCTCCAATCAAGCAAAATAATTGAAATGAAACAACGCTACACAAATTTCACGCACAATGACAAAATGACAATTGACGGGGAAAAAATACAGGAACAAATTTAAAAGAATATTTACTTTTTTGTTAAATATTATTTTACAAAGAACACAGATTCTAGATTACCCAAAAGCCAATTAGCATCTCAAATCACTCTTCTTTTTTATCTTTTTTGTTTTTTGTGAGTGTGTGTGGATGGGTGGGTGGGTGAGGGGGAATGGGGGGCCTTCGCCCCTGAAACTTCCACTCTATAGAAATATGAAATGCCAGAAGAAGCCATAGAAAAGCCTTCATCAGATAAACATAATCATCTTTAGCGTTTTGATGTCATGTTAGAAAGGAAAACACGGCAACTCATTGGGATTTGCCCTCCTTCTCAGGAGCTTCTATTTGCGGAGGTAAAAGGTTTAGAAAGCTCCCATGAACAGGTTGGTTCACTGTAGCCGACTCGTCTGCTGTAACATAGAAATCAAATTAATGATAGAAAAGGGGATGCTGAAAAGATAAATCATTGATTTAATATAATAATATCCTTCAGATTTCAGCCTATTTCCTCTTTGGGGGGGTGTTCGAAAATGGAGAGGAGGTTGTTCAGTAGTAAAATGCTAAAACAACAAATCCTAAATTTTAGATTAAAAATCTAAGTAAATTTTACAATAAATAAAAGCACTTGTGGAAAAAAAGGGAAGTAACCCTTACCAAAGAGGGATTTTATGGAGGGCCTCATAGGTTTTGTGCTCTTCTTCTTCAATTCAGCTGTACATGGAACACAAAGAATAATCACATATGAAGATCCCAACCAATCTGGAAAGTTGCATAGAAGATATACCTCTGAACTGCTTGCTTTATGAATACAGACCATAGGAGAACAAGAAAATAAGATGTATCTTATCATCCAAATAAATAATAATAGCTAGCCAGGTATGGGATAAACCCTAGTCAATACTCATGATGTTTTATTTATTTAAATGCTTCACCACAATTAATGAAGTGAACGTTGTGCACGTATAACAACAGGGAAAATACTTGATACAGAGTGAAAATTGACACAAACATTTCCAGGTTACACCATACTAGTTAATAGTCCTCATCTCCTTACAATCACTGAACTCAAGTAAAACTAAGCTATATAGCAAAGTGACAAAATTTCATCACTAGCAAGTAGCAACTTTTTTCTTGACCGAGAGCACAAAAAGGGAACAAAGAAAGGCATTATACACTCCTAGGAAAGAGAAACTGAAAATAAGAAAAATAGATAAATGTATCTACAAATAAATCAAAAGACGAGCAACATACCAACCCCAGTTAATTGATGATCATTTACAATTTCAAAGTTCTTGTATGTGTAACCCACAAAATTTACATCCTTCGATGAGAGCATCTGCAGTGTGGATAAAAACAATAACCAATATTCAAACATATAAACACCATAATACACTACACCAGCAACAACTCGAAATCTTTCATTTGCAGTTCATGAAGCAAATAACTTTTACGTTAATGCTGACATCCAATCTGATCAAATTCCAAGAACAAATTTTGCAAGAGAGAAAAGCAGCAGCCAAATGCATGGATGTTACCTTCTTAAAAAAATAAATAACATAATTTCAATAAATGAGACCAAAACAATTACACCAAAACCACCACAGACAAATCCATCCACTCACCAACCATAAAATACATACAGAAATTTATCATGTAATTTCCATATATATACCGTGTTGACCTATATGTTTTTGATGATGAGTAAATTATTTTGTTGATAAACAAATGATTTGTTTGAGTAAATTATTTTAAATATTTTGCATTTGTTTGATTAATGATAATGCTTTGATTGTGCTTAAGCTTAATTTATGTTAATATATTGAGCATATATTGCACTTGATATTTTTGGTTGAGAATAGTTGCTCACAGGTACAAGGATCAACATCAGCTTAAAGTCAAGGTAAATGTATCGATATCTTTGGAAACATATCAATACCCTTGAAAGAAAGCTCAAACGTATCAATACCCCAGTAAACGTATCGACATCTTTGTAACGGACTCTGCGTCATTTGCGTGAAAAA
>JAVXUL010000010.1:7585867-7598862 GCA_035590515.1 Trichilia minutiflora | reverse complement strand
TAAAATGTGATCACATAAAATGCTTTCTTGTTAATTAACCCGAGAGTCGTTTTCAAATAAATAAAATTTTTGTTTTCAAAATCGATTAATGTAGTCCAAGTGAGAGAATATTGAATTTTTGTGAGCTTACTTAAATCGTTGTTATAATTTTATTAAAAAACGGGCTAATGTTATAGTCATTGAGTAAAGTGGGTTCAATTATGTGATCTAAAAAAATTGAGCTTAACGTCTATAACGGCCTAGTTTTGACAATCAGTGTAGGTCATGGGTTATATTGAAGTCTTTGATGAGGAGGTCCAACAAAGATCAATTAGGGTTAGGTTAAGTTCCCTCTCTAATTCTATATAAAGGAAAGTATGGGTTTTAAAAACCCTAACCTATCTCTTTTCCATTGAGTAGACTGTCACAAATAGAGAATAGAGAGGAAGACCTAACCGGAAGTTTTCTTTGACTATGACACAATCAAGTATGCTTTTCGATGTGTTTTGTATTTCATTTTTATATACGAGATCTTAGTAGAAAGTTAAAACTTTCAATAATATTTTAATATATAATTTTTTTAATAGTGATAAAATAATTATTTATATATTTTCTCAATTACAATTAAACGACACTAATAAATAATTTAAAAAGACTTTTTCTAATATTAAAAAAATTAACCGGTAAAAATTAGAAAGGCAACACTTAAAATAAAATAATTAAGAAATTGGATTAAATTTCTCGTGATATGGAATGAGATATAGACGACTAAAATAGCAGGTCCCAGCTCTTATCTCGGGTCAAAAGAGTGATAGTTTTGAAATGGAAGATTAATTGACTTAATTAAGTTTACAGCGTAACCATTAATATTTCCATTCAACTCGTGACGATCCCTTTCCCTTTCCCTTTCCCTTTCCCTTTCCCTTTCCCTTGCTTTGCTTTGCCAGCATGTTATAAAAAAAAAAAGTCAATAGTGACTAAAGAAAGCAATACCGCGTGGACCCCACTGGGAATTGATGTCAAAAGATAAGAATGGATGTGGATTTGTATATATATAAAACAAAAAGGAATGAAGAGAAAGATTCATGAATAAATAAATGAAATGGTAGACAACTAAGGAAGATTAGTTCCACCACTAAGATTATGATATAAATATTTATAAAGAATGAATTTATTTATTAGTTTAAATAAATAAAGTTATTAATCGTTATAATTATTATTAGGGATGATCATGAGAATGAATTTTTTTAATCTAAAGATTTAATTAGGAACTTAATTTTTTAATAATAGTCCATAGTTCACTAATCATGAGAATTTTTTAAAGCAAATATTACTGTAAAATTGAGTTTCGGGATGAGTGTTTAAGACCCACTTTATATTAAAGAAAATTACATCACATCCCTGAATCATTGAGAAAATATATAGATATTTGTGGATTTTTATTTTTTATTAGGGTTAAAATTTAAAATATCATTATAAAAAAAATATATAAATTAAAAATGTTTTTTATAACATAATTATACAAACAAAAAAATTAAGATCTAATATAAATAATAATTAATTAAATATCTCTTTATAAAACAATAAAATTATCATTATTAATACTATATTAAAATCAAACCGAGTCTTTAATTTTTTTTTATCGAACTGATATCTAATCTTATTAAAATTGGATTTAGATTTTTTAACTCAAATCTGATCTTTTTTAAATTGGGATTTTATTTTTTAATATTAAAATTTTAAATTCGAACTGATACTTAAAAATTCATATTTTTGAACGATCCTATCTTTCACCCTGAGAATCTCAATATTCCTATATTCTTGAAATAAAAAATGCTCCTAAATAACAACCAGAAGCAAGATATATAAGAATTTCAAGAAATTAAGGTATTAGTATTAAGGGTCCAAGATAAAGATCATAACTATCCTTGACATAAGGGATCCCGAGATTAATTATAATTAGTGATTTAATTTATCTAACAACTTCAAGTGAAATATCTAAAACTAATAAATATAAATAATGGTTATAGAGTAAATGTAAATAACGATAAGAACAGTTACAAATCTTGATTTTAAGAGTATATTTTAAGATACATAAAGAAAAATAATAATTAAGAGACATATGTTTTATTATTATAAAATTTGATTATATAATATATTATAATAAAAAAAAATAAGTTTTTTCAAAAGTTTCCTTACTGTTATTTTTTCAAATCCTCTTAAATATCTTTTTAAAAAAAATTTAATTATTAAAGAATTTTTTTCGAAATCTATTTTTTTCTCTATTTTTTGTTTTCAAGCGAACCCATTTATTAATAGAGGATCTATCTGATAATGCACGGGTTTCAAGATCGTGTAAAATTTTTGTATCAATAAATATTATAAAATTTTTTAAAATATTGTAATCAATAAAATATTTTAAAAACTAATAAAATTAAAGCATATATTCACAAAAATTTGACTTTGAGTGGTTTTCCTTCTCCCAGCAGGAAAAGACTATTTTCTCGGTCGTCCATTCAGAGCTCCATTAAGCATACCACGTCCTATACAGCGTCCATGTTCGACACGTGTTTCATTCTTATTTCCCGGATCCATGTGATTCGATATAAAATGACAAACCAGTTACAAAACAATAAGACAGCCAAATTAGGAAACGCCATTTGTCAATGATTGTGTCATTAAAATGTTGCTTTTATTCAATATTTGACAAACAATTTAATAGTGTAGTAATTAACTAATTATGAAGAAAATGGTGGTGGTCGACCGTAACGGTGACGCCACGGTGACGGTGATTGTGATGGTGATGGAACTGCTTATTTTAAAGAAGAAAAAGAAAGGGTTTTATTTAATATTTTCTTTCAATCATTTTCCTAATTTCGTAAACTTTGGGGGTTATGTTGACAATTGATGTGTTTCTATTTAACTATAATATATACAATATTTGGTAAAGATTATTTTCATCAAAATCAAATAGTTTATATTTATTTTCTTTTTTTTTTCATTAACAACAAATATGTCACCATCAAATCAATAAAATATTTATTTATTTTTTAGTAAAATATAAAAATAAATCCTCTAAAAACAGATCTTATGGGTAAAGATTTGATATAATAATTCTTTAAAATTTATTTTTTATTAAATAGATTAAGATTTACTATGTATAAAAAATATATAAAAATAATAGATTGTTTTTAAAATTTATATTAATGGATATTAAAAAAAATTTTCATCATGAAACATTAATAAAATTTATATGCATTGTTAAACTTAAAAACAAATGATTAAATAAAATTAAAAAAATATATGGCTAATCGAATAACATCTAAACAATTTAAAAATAAATACAAAAAATAATGTTAGGATATAAAATTTTTTGCAAATTTTAATATACAAATTGTAGCAACATTACATTATTAATAAATAAAAATATAAAATTATTTAGGAAAGAATTTGACTAGAAACTTATCCAAAAAGTTATCTCACCCTAAACACGAGACCATCCTACTCTAACAACAAAATAAGTCTATAATCAAAAGACTTTACTATCAAAACCCTGCTCCTGATATAATCAAAAGCTAAATCTCAAGATGAAATCTATTATTAAAGCCTAACCTCACGTCTAAAGCTAGAATTTAGAAGCTGATACGAGGCCAATTCCTTGACAATTACGTTGATACACAAGAGAAAAAGGGGTAACGGTTTAAACATGTAAGTATATGACAATTCTCAAAATAATCATTTATTGATCCACATCTCTAAAATCACTCACAATGGGTTTGAGAATAATTACTTATAATCCTAGAATTAATAAAAATAAATTCTGATGGTTACTCTCTCAAAATCTAAAAAATAATTACCCATGATCCCAAAATAAATACAATATTTATTGACACTCAACTCAATCACCCAAATCTAGAAATCTCTATAAAAGGTTATTATTACAAAAACAAAGGTTCTATTTAATCTATTTGCTGTGAATTTAATTTATTATGTCATTTGTTTTAATGACAGTTTTGTCGGCAAACTTGAATTGTAATTTATCTTCTTTTATTTGATGGAGACATCCTTGACTAAGATTTGTAACTTTTTATTTCACAATGTCGTAGGTTATCCTAAATATAGGTTTTATTAGTATTATTTGCTAGTTTTACGGTTGCTTTGTTCTTTGTCTTTGAGGTAGGATCCTATATCCCTTTGTATTTTTTTTTTCTTTGTTAGCCTTTTAATGGATTTTTTTAAAAATAATATATATAAAAACATAGTCATATTAAAAAAAATAAAAATAAAAAAGGCAACTCCCTCCGCATAAGGCAAGTTGATTACGATGATGAGATGGGGTTATGTTGGGTTTCCTTACAAGTACGGGGACCGATTTCGATGTGAATCAATTCAAACTAAAGAAGAAAAAGTTATGAAAGCTATAGACATTAATATGTCTTTTTTTATTTACATTGCTTTTCAAACCAATACAACATCATTATGATCCTTCTTTGGATGGAATTCCAAGTGGTTCAACGTTTAATTTGGTTGGGTACAACAAAATCTTCTGTTTCTTTAATAACAATTAAAGTATTTAGTAAATTCGTTTATGTGGCCGTTCAAGTTGTTAGAAGCTCAATGAATCTAAAGAGTACACAGGATGGAAAAATAAATAGAAGTTTCAATCATAGAGTTGGGAAACATTGTTATGATTATAATTGATTGATGAACCCCAAAGTTACAGTAAGGGAAAGTAAAAAGAAAAGGAAAAAAAGAGTAAAAAAATATGAAAATAATTGAGTTGACCATTTCTGTGGATGACAGCAATCAAATATATATAGTCAAGCCTGTTCAGGCTGGCAAGAACTTGTTTATAAGAAAAACTTGGTGCATTTTCCTCTTTTCATATGAGCTTAGATGAGAAGGTTTTAGCAACATTTATTCTTTTAATAATGAAAAGACTTTTCATATTTATTATCGTAAAATATATCTGAAATAAAAGTGAATCCTAGTCTTTGATGGAAGCCAAACATAATTGCAGCTTTGGATGCCACGTGACATGATTTAATTCTCCACCAAGAACAGAAGTTTTTATTTACAACAAAACAAGAGGGAAGAAGAAGAAGAAGAATATTGTATCGTATGTATTGAAGAAGGCAATGGATTTTCTAGGGCCCAAAGTGTCCCAATAAAAGGAGTAACTCAAGTCAAAGGCATGATAGATGTTGGCAACTTGTTTTAGATATATCCATAAAATTAAAATAAATGGAGATCGGATTTCATGAATAATGGAATTGTAAGTAATCTTGGCTGTTACACACCACACCATTCAAGATGACAACATTAACATAACCTAAGAGAAACAGTAGAAATCCTTTTATCTTCTTTCTGATAAATACTTGAGTTGCAACATTAACATTAACATTAACAAGTCTTTCAAAATATGGGATCCTTGAGATTAGGCATAAAAATATCATAAGCATCAGGCAGGGAACAGATGCCGGTATGTAACACAAAGATTCATTTATAAATAACCTGGAAAAGTTTCAAGCCACAATTCAAGTTCTTCAGCAGTACATGTTACACGTCGGATTATTAGAGATCAGCTGAAGTATATTCTTTAATGCTTTAAATGGAGGGGGAAAAAATTGAAGAATTGCCTATAGATGCTGACAGTTCATGGCTTATCAAACTAAAATGTTTACAAGGTAAAGAAAAAAAAAATGTAGACATCGATTAATGCTACAAAATGATATTGTTTACTGCTTTGCTACTTGGGACATGCTTCTTAATCCCTAGATGCTGCAGAGAATATAAAGAGAAAAAGGTAGCCTACACGACGATTATTTTCTATTCGGTATCCCTCAGGCTTTCGCTTGTCAGCCACATCTTTTTCTGGATAACAAACACAATTTCACCCTCATCCTGTTCTGAGTCCGAACTGGCATCAGTTGTTGCCACTGCTTCCCAGTGCAAAGCCGTCAAATACTTCTTCACAAAGTCTACCACAGATTGCTTATCCAGGATAATAACAAAACCACTAGGCCTGAGCATGCGATCCATCTCAAGCAGCAGATCCTCACCACTGCAGCCCTTTTTCTCAATATCAGAGAAGACAGTCCAAGCATGGAGTAAATCATATGTCCGAGGGTATGTCGAATAGGCTTCACACCTGACGAAATAATTGATCCAATGATTAATTGGACAAAAAAAAAAAGTTAACACATCCAAACTCAAACCAAGCTCGAATCCTTCCAACTGGGTTAAGATTTCAAGGAGCTTAAATGTGAAGAAAATTAAAAAAAAATCAGCAATCTAATTCCATTTAAAAATCTAGTCAAGTTGAAAATCGATGACCATAGCCAGCCTGAATCGGAAGTCTGTTTTGCCAAATAAATACCATATTCGTACACTCTACTAACTATAAAATCAGGACAAAAGAAGGTTGTATCATCTAATTGACTAACAAGAAGTACAGATACCGATCAGCAAAGTACAATACGAGGGGCTTCAGTACAAAAGAACTTTTTCTTTTGCCCAGGCCAGAGTAGAAAAGAATAATGAGCCACGTCTTAAAAAGCCAGTACTCAAGTTATATTTAGTCAATTTGTGCATACCAGTTGTGAATAGATCCAATTAGGCCTCTGTCATATATCAGCTTCAAAGTGTTTGGCCCATCCTCCGGTATAACATTCATCACCCAAACATCTTTTTCCTTCAGAGCAGCTGCAAATGACCCCAAGTTTGCTTTCATGTCCATCAGGTTCCTTAGAGTATTGGATTGAATCTTTGAATTCAAGAGATCCCAGTAACTATCCACTCTACGCCGCCAAATTTCCTGCATCATACAGGCAATAATCGGTCATCTACTTCGTTTATGTCATCACTATGAAACAGATCCAATTCATGCACAATCAAACCATGTCCAAATCACATAGATGAAAGAAATAGTGTTTAATTACCGTGTCTTTTTGAAACATTTCACTTGAATAGCCAAAATCAGCAAGTCTAGGAGGGGCGGCAGTCAGTCTAGCAGGCCAAGAAGTCAATCCACTCCCCTTGGCTTTGTGGTCATCTGATAGAAACCAACAAGATTACCAGTTAGAAAATAATTCTCGATCAAAACTTTACGACTCGATTCGAATTCAAAAACCAAAGCAAAACAAACTAATGCTAGTTCAAAGTAGACATGGAAGTCAAGTAAATAAGCAACACTGCATGCTTAAATTCAAAAGTTTGTAGTACGATTAAAAAACTATTAAAAACAAAGAAGATTTATTGGAGGGGGACTAAAAAACTAATTCTAAACCAGGTGCTCCATGTAACTGTTTTCTCTCTAAATTATTAGAGATGAAGTAAGAAACATAATTCCTTAAATACATTCCATTTCTTTCACATGAGCAAGCCTACATCCAAAGTCTTTAGTTGAATTTCATTTTTTTGCTAACGGGAAAATTTATTATCCACTTAAGAGGAAACTGAAATGTATTGTTTCAAAAGATGTCATCAATTATGGAAAAACAGAAATGGTGACAAAAGCAATAGAAACCAAAGTACTCACGGTCGGAGTATGGCGTGATGCACGCTTCCATCAGGACACCAAATACTGCATCTGGATCATCATCAGACCGGCAGAGAGGAGGAAGAGTACCAGGTGCTCTTGCCATATAGCAGTTATTCGTTAAAGGTTTTTGCCAAATGACAGTTTGGTTCCTCTTTGCAGCTATTCTCCAACACATGCGTTCCACAAGGGCACTCATTTCTTTCCATATCCTCTGATCCTCTTCATCCTGTGCATAAGCTTCAGGAGATGAGTAAGCAAAATAGCCCCCTGGTCTGAGTAACCTATCGAGCTCAAGAAGAAGAATCCCGTCCCTTTGAAGCCAATCAATCCTACAACGAGAACAGTGAGCAAGTTCGAAAGATCTGCTGGGGTAAGGGAGCCTCTTAGTTCCCAGAACACCAAGATATGCAGGAATTCCTCTTTCTAAGGCAAACTGGATTTGGTTTTGATGGACATCATTTGGTGCTAAGGACATTGTAATGACATCAGATGAAAGAAGATATGCTCCAAAACTGGCAACACCACACCCAACATCAAGAACTGTTCGCAACCTTCCTTCGTTGTTTATCTTATTATTGGAAAAGTTGAGCATCTGCAATTTAAACAACAGACAATTATTGCTTCATTTATGCAGCTGAAAAAGTTATAAGAACCGCCAGATGAAAGAACCAGAAATCCATGATAATAAAAAGAAAATTGAGAAAGGAAAAAACACAACAGAAAAATGAGAATTGGAAGAAAGAAAGAGCCCACAACTCTGTCAACCATGGATTCAAGCAGTTTGGAAAAGGTGTTTAACATCAGTTAACAATATTTCTTTCCTTTTCCATTTTTCCTAAAACTTTCTTTTTCATGTTGGGATCATTCAGTAGGAACCAGCAGGCTTACTTTAGCAATTGAAGCAATGTACTTATCAGCTCCATAATGGAAATGAGTGCCTCCTCCAGGGAATATTATCTTTTTACCCTTTACAACCATCCAATTCTGATCAGACTTCTCATGAGCAAGGTGAGTATGAGGTATGTTCGCTTTCCATACTTCATCTCTACTTTTAGGCCACTTAATTGGGATCTGCAAGATCACAAGAGAAAGATATAGTTTACAATAAGTAAAACTCATTCATTATCCATCACTACAAATGAAGATACAGACTATATCGTCATATGATAACAATACTGTGTTTGAAAAGGAAATATTTCGCTTTTCACAGTAAAATAATGTTCTGTTAAAAAAAAAAGAAAGAAAGAAAGAATGTCATTCTGAGACACAGCTACAGCATATTTTCACCTTATACCCAGCTGGTGGAGGAATTAAGCAATTGTACCGTCTCTCAGGAGGAGGACAATGACGTTCATAGTGCTCCATCAGAGACAAGTCCAGCTTCAATCTCATTTGATATATGAGATTCCTGTCTAAGCACGGAATCAATTCCGAATGCCGATCATCACAAACCTTCAAATCGATAGCAGACAAATGAACCCATCACTAAATAAATCACATAGAAGTAAGAAAAGCTTACAAGTTGAACAGAATATACACTAGGAGATTAAAGAGAAGCAAGAAAAAATGGGAGGAAGTACTAAGGCAGAGGTACAGATGAGCCGAGCAGTATAAGACTTACTGGAAAACTTTTTGGTACAACATCAACCGCACCATCTTCATGCCCAAATTTTGAAGATTCATCTTGCTTGCCATCATTATCCTCATCTCCACCCAAGTACGAAGAGCCAAGTTTTCTCAACGATTTTCCATATTCTAAAGCTGGCAAGCCGTTGTTTGAAGATCCATAATATACGTACAGAAAACAAAGAAAAATTGCAACAACACACACATAGGTAATTAGACGCCTTTTTTGGCCTCCCTCAGATCTTCCCCTCATCTTTTATTTAGATTTGAAATCCTCAAGCAGTATCTTCAACTATACTCCAAGCAGCAAGAGATCACAACTATCGAGGGTTAAATTTAATATCCAATAGGAACACACCCGATAGACTGATCAACCTGTAAAAATACAACAAAAAATAATAAATATTTTTTTGTTGAGTACATTCGAGTAATGCAAAGAAGTTAGCTGAAGTTGTGCAGGTATGCTCAGATAAATTAAAAAAAAAAAAAAAAAAAAGGAAGAAAAAAAAATGCTGACCAAGGATAAAACTACTCTGCCAAGAAGCCAGAAGATCCTCAATCAAGTTGAATTATTCATTAAACTGTTCTAACTGCAAGGCAGTACGTCCTAGTTCTTGAAATTCTGAAGTCAACTAAGTCACCCACCAGAAACCTACAAACAAGGTAGCTGAATGCAAAATTAGAGAGACCAACGGCAAAACATTATTGGATCCTCCTATCAATCAAGCGGTAGGCAGATGCATCTCAACAATCACCACACAACTGACTTCAAATCTTACAAGCTCAAATATGCCCAATGGCAAACAAGTAACTAAAGGTTAGCAGTGTGAGAAAACATAGTTTTATATATGATATAATAATGGGTTCAATAGCAAGCTGTGCGAACTTGTCTGACAAGAATGGACCCCATGTTCCTAGTCAGATACCATATGGGAAAGGTCACATTACGTAATTAAAGAAAAAGAAAGAAAGAAAATATTAAATGACGTTAAATCATGCTAACCACCTGTAATTTACCAGCTAATTCACAATCGAGCCATGAAAGGCATTGGATCCTAAAAACAGACAAGAAAAGCGTGAATTAAAGAAGAGACATTTCGTTATACAATCAACATTAATTGATCTCAATAGATGGAAATCGAACCAAATGAAAGAACTGTAACTGATCGATGAACTTAAATCTCACAGATCTAAAGAAAATCCCAATCAGTATCTTCATCTCGCATTAAAAGACAATCAAGAAACTATAAACTTCACACATTTAAGGACAATAGATAAAAGAATCAAACACTTTAACTCAAGAAACCAATGTAAACCATTAAATTCAAACCCCAATCAAACTTCAAAGCAAAAAATCACATCGACCCATTAAATCAAAGCCACTAAGCATCAAAACTACCAAAAGACAAACAACCTAACAATGCAAACTCAATCAGATCCCAGCAAGAATTCAAACTTAGAACCAAACCCCAGAAAGTAAATTCAAAAATTAAGCAAAGAAGAGCAAGAAGAAGCTTACTTTGTTTCAAACTTGGAGTCAGAAAACGAAATGGGTAGATAAGATCTGACACGGGGTGTGACCTCTTTACTTCTCCATACCTAATAAAGACTAAATAAAGATAAAGAGCAAGCAAGAGGGATATCTATTAGATCTCAGAGTTAGCTTTACTTTTTCCCTTTTTTCGGATTTCAGCGAGACAGACGCACTTAACTACAGAAAGCAAGCGTGTTACTGCGTGCGCGTAAACAGTGTTCCATTCCAGGTCATTGAAAGTCCAAGGTCTATCAACAAGTTTCTCAATGAATGAAAAACGGGGTTTTCGTTGATTTTGGTAAAGAGAAGAACAGTAATGATTACTATGATCTAGTAACTAGTGATTAATATTACCAATTACTATAGACATAATTTAATTGCGTGTTGACATTCAAATAAAATAAGCAATGATTAATTAAGAACCGAGATTAGGGATTTTGTTTAATTAACATAATCATGGATAAGAAAATCTTAAAAGAATTTATAATTTAAAATGGAGAGAATTCCATGTGTTTACCGAATCTTTCAAATTCATTTTTATAATTTTTAGATTACAGTAACAGCTCATAGCCATAGGTGGTTCATTTGTATCATCAACAAGTCCTCGTATTTTTTTAGTTTAATTTTTGTTTATTCAAATTTTTATTGACACCTTATCTTGATAAGTTGGTTACATAGCAAGAGCGAATTCTACTCTCAATTTTAAGAAAAATTTATCTTCAAAATAATAAGGGAGACTTGCCTCACACAAAGGGGTTATTTATTTATATACAAATTTAAAGCGTAAGAGAAATTTAGAAAATTTTTGTATTTTTTTTAAAAAGAGAAATTTTGGTATTATTAGTTTTTATTTAATTTTAAAATTAAATTATAAAAAATATTTAGTAAATATGTGATTTTAAAATATTTTAATATTAAAAATATAATTATTTTACACAATCATAAATGCCTTTTGGTTTTGTTATATTGATCAAAATTAATTGCAAATAATTTAACTAGTTTAAGAGGGTTAAGATTAATAATATGTTTGATATAAATAAATTATTTTATATTAAAAAAAAAAACTTCACCGACAAAAGTGTGTATCATTTTATCTTTGTTAAATTTCCTTTCATTAAGTTCCACGTTGTTTAAACTTCACTTTGATTGATTTTGTGTTACTTCAATTTACTTTGAAAATTGGTCATTTAAAAGGTATATTAATTTTGGCCTATTTTGTCAAATATTCATTAACTTTTGTTTGAAGTCAATATTTATGAAACAGGAATCAAATATCAGCTGACCAATAAGAAACTTTTAATTGAGAAAATCGATTAATCTGACAAAAAAGAAAAGAATTTATCTATTTTATTTAGTTAATTTTAATTAAAAAAAATGAAGGATTGAGAACATTTATCTCTACAGGAGAATGTTCATTCTCAAATCTAATGAGTAAAAACTACCAGAATATGAATTCAGAATGTCGATATGTGTTTTGTATTATAATTTTAAATTCGGGTTGTTATAATTTATTTCAATTGGATTGTTAAAAAATTAAATCAAAAATTTTATCAAGTATTTAATATTGATGCGAGTGATTTATATATATATTTTATAATTAAAGTTAGATATCGTGTTATTTATAATTATATATCTCTTAAAAATTAATATTTAATTTCAAATTTAATTAAACATTATGATAATAATTGAATACTTGCTTCTTGTTTTTTCTGTATAAAAAAAATAAAGACAAAACAGAAAAAACAGAAGAGCCAAATGAGTAAAATTAAAGATTACACCTATGATAAGATTTCCGGACCCAATTTGGGGGAACGACTGACGAGGACAAAAATTTCAATCTCCATCCGGTCTTGGACCGTTGCTGTATATCTAGGGATTACTAAATTAAGGATTATATTATATAAATAAATAAATTATTATATTATTTACAAAAATAAAAAATTATAGAACTTGAATGATATATCACTTCGTATACATATATACATATAGAAATCAATAAACTCTACCGTAGACCAGACATTATTTGATATTTCACAACCGAAATATATTTTCTTCTGGGCACATACTCCCACCTTCTTTAATCTTTTCGATTCCATTTTATTTTTACATTAAAATTTTTAATTTATATAAAAATAATAAAAATTTAAGAATTATAATGCAAAAAGCTAAAAATTAGACGGATGAGTTGAGGAAAAAAATTAAAGAATGTACTGTACATAGGTATGTACCATAGCCTTGCCCATTCTTTTGAGTTTTAATACGGTGTTCTCTCAGCATTTTCAAGTAAACAACTTGAAAAGACATGAGGCATTG
>JAVXUL010000010.1:7565857-7577261 GCA_035590515.1 Trichilia minutiflora | reverse complement strand
ACTGTTCATGCCACGGTTCCGGTCCGGTTCATTCAATCCGAAACCGTCGAATCGGACCGGTCCTTTTCCTGTCCGATCCGGTTCCATTTCCTGCAAATCGTCGAACCGGCCCGAACCGACCCGAACCCGGTGGTTCGGGCCCGTTAGACAGCACTATGTGTGTGATGATAAATTTATATTAATTGTGACATATTTGGTTATCGTATCCTTTGCCAGGAGGCCAGATATATTATAGATTTACATGAATAATGATTTTATAATAATGACAGATTTTTATGGATATGATCTTGTATGCTATGATTTATTAATTTGGCCGTTTAAGCCATTAATATTAATATGGTCTAGTGAGTCATTATTATCGATTATTTTGAGGGTAAGAATTTTCATGTAGTATGAAATGAGATGAATTAAATTTAATAAATTCAATGGTAAGGATTGATCATGCATAATAAAATAAGATGAATGATATATAAAATCTAATAGTCTCATAAAAAATAGTATATTATTACATTTTTACTTTTATCGGTTGCGAATAGAATTTTATATACCCAAAGAAACTTATATATTGATTATCCACAAAGTGTTTATTAGTTTTTTGTTTTATTCCATACTTTTGTTTAGAGATAAGAAAAGTAAATGTTGATTATTTAGATTATGAGAACTTTGAGTAATCCACTTGTATGATTTTCATATATCTAAACTTATTTTGATATTCGTTCATTAAGTATTTTTTCAAATACTCATATCTTTTTTTTTTTTATTTTTCAAAATAGCACAGTCATATACAGACATAGTCAATTGATAACAGTTTTCAGCGCAATTTTCAGATATTTAACTCATTTTCATATAGCATAGTCTATTGAACAAAAATTATATTGAATAATTTAAATTTATGTATTCTAGTAGATCAAGCAATTATTGTAACGAGTATTATTTAAAATAAGTTTATATTTCGACCATCTTATGTATTTACTTTGATTTATGTGAGAATTTGATGATGATATATTTTTTGGTTTGAATATATTTAAAAGATTATGAGATTTTTATTTATATTTGAAAATGGATTTGAAAATAGGTTTTAATACCTTATATATCATTTAAATATATTCTAATTAATAGAATATATTTTTTAAATTCGTAATAATTGTCACGTGATCGATTCCTAGATCGGGATATGACATATTCTTATCCACTTTATATTTTTAATTATCAAATTTTAATTATAATTTATTCTATCTAATTTTTTATAGCAAATTTAATAATTTACACTTAACTAAACTCATAATTTATAATTTGTCCATATTTAAAATATTTCAAAATTAAATTTGTAAATTTAAACTTTATAAACTATATGATGAAATATTTGAATTAAGATTATAATACTTTATATTATTAAAAATTTGATTCATAATTTTATTTTTGTAAGTACTTTTAAAAATAAATTTATTAAATACTAATTAAAGGATACATACATTTTTAAATATTTTACAAAACTTGTCTATGTTAAAAGAAAAGTAATCCAATTTTAATTTAAAGTGATTAAAAGAAAAGTAATACATTTTAAAATATTTTACAAAACAAGTATATATTAAAAGAATACATATTTTTATAGAGGACACTACGTGACCAAAACCTTCAAAGACCATACGAAACTGTGATTACGATTTACTGTATACTCGCTTCCCATGTGTGATAACAATGAATACGAAAGTTTTAACAAAACTTAATTTAATAAAATTATATTAAAAATTATAATTTAAAATATACTTTAATACCTTAAATTATAAAACTTCCTTATTTTAGAATAATAGCAAAGATATATATACGAAAATATTATAAATTATGAGTTTAATTTTACTTAAATTATTAAATACATTATATGTGAAGAAAAAATTAAATGAGATAAATTATAATTAAAATTAATAATTAAAAAATTAAATAAGAATAAAAATTTAAAATATTTTTATTTTTAAAAAATAATTTAATAATTTATCGATTTTATACTATGGTAAAGGTTATTATTTGAAAAGAATATACGAGTGACACATGAGATCTCGTAAGAAAGAAACGTGACATCCTTCGTTTGTGATATTTCAATCTTTCAGGTGAATCCAACCTCTGGTCTCACGGAGTCGACCTCTCAGGTGAATACGCTCCTTTTAGGGGGTATCCGACGACCCTTAGGTGGTTTACTCTCAGAACTCAGAGACGCACCACAATTCTCAGGCATCCAGCAGTTGAAGCCCTCAGGCAATTAGCGGTCAAAGTTTTCAGGAAGTCCGTGTCTGCTCCAGGAATGGACCCATCCGTCCCTCAGAAAGTACAGCATCAGCTTTACAACCACAGCAACCCCTTAAGGAGAACATTTTCTCCTCACCAGCATGCAAGCAAATCCGACCAGAGAATCTCCAATCACGCACCCACATTATCAAAAATAGGAATGATAGCTGACATAGCAGACCTTATGATGGGAGTAGATACCTTGTCTTAGGACCTACCTGTCTCATTCTATGTCTATTTTCAGACAATGTGACAGTAGCAGACCTGAGATTTACAAAAATATCAGCTGAAACATTAATAGAATACGACTACACATTGCCTAAAGACACTAGAATCTCATCATTTCCATTCTTCAATGCCTAGTCACCATCACCAAAGCACTATAAAAGGAGTGATCTCTAAATAAGAAGGGAAAGGGATTTTCAGATCTGATTTCTAGCATTCTCCCTAGACTCCTTATTGATATTTTCCTCAAACTTCTTCTTCTCCACTCTTGGTAAATGAACCTTGTTTCTCACGTTTAATTCCGATTTATTTGTCGAAATTTACCATATTTTTTTTATCATTTGTAACTTAGGTATTGGAGTTTTTCCGTTGGAAACCTCTCCCAACGTGATTTCGAAGGTGTTATTATCTTACAGGGGAGGTGAGGTTCTATAATTAAGGATTCATCCATTAACTCTCTCCGACAAGACTCCAATGATATAACAGTCATATTCATATTTACACCTCAATAATTATATGTAAAAATAATCTAATAATTTATTGATTTGAATAAAAAGTATTTGATATAAATAAATATACCATATTTTAATTTAATAATTTTAAATTTTAAAAATTTATAAATTAATATCACTTTAAAAACATAAAATCAAAATCAATATTCTTATTCTGGTTAGAAAAGAGTGTTTATTATTTTACTAAGTTATAGAGTAAGAAATAATCTCATAAGAGAATAAAATTTGTCTCCCTCCCCATTACAAAATAAATTATTTGGCTTCACTGTTAAGTTTGATAAAAATCATGTAATCACTTCAAATGAAAGGTATCTGGCAACTTAAAAAGTTAAATATTTACATATTTTGATGTACTAAACTTTCAATCTTTTGAAGCTTCCTTAAATCATTTTTCAAAATACCCAACAAGAGCTTTTGAACAAATAACGTTGATACTTATCTCGTTCAATTTAAATTAAACTTGGATTACTTTTCTTCAAAAAAATAAATTATCGATTAGTGTTTCTTAAAGAGAACAAAAAAATCCCAACTTTTGTTTTAAAAAATTTCTTTAATATAATAATAATAAGTACAAAAGTACAAAAATATATACAAATTAACCCAGCAAAATTATATTTTTATATATTTTACATTTTTTTTATTATAATAAATATTCAGTTATTTTTATACAATCATAAGAATTCATAAAGAAAACATACCAGATATCATTTTATTTGCACCTTTCATTTTTAGGCCATGCCGATGATAAGAAATAGGAAAAAAACAAAAAAAAATAAAAATAGTGGTAATATATGAAACTTTTGATAGCTTAGCTTATAATTTAATTAATCCCCGTTAGCTGCAGAAGCAGCTCCTGTTAAGTAACAAAATAAACGAAAATTTGTACTGCAGCTGAAACAAGAAGAAGGATCCAATGCCATTAAATGAAGCAGCATACACCATATATAATAGGGAACAAAGCATGATGAAAATTGAAATCTCATGCTGAATTTATAGGGTATAATATTGGCATCAAATCAAAACATATTTCATTTTCCATTACGAGCACTTTAATTATGTAAATACAAATACAACATAGATTCACCTAATTTAATTTCACCAGCGAAAAAGCATTAGCCGGAGAAGAGAATATAATTAATAAGCCACTAGTTAGATCAATTATAATTTTTTGGCATTCAAGAACTTGATGATTTCATTCATGATGCTGGGATTGATTCTAATAATTATTCATCAAATGGAATATAATGCAAGGAAGGTGCAGCAGTAATCAACATGGTCCTATCGCAACCATAAATATATAATATACTATGATAACAAAAATTCTTATAATAATAGCCTCAAACATTGGAGATTCAATTATAATTGATAGGTATTGCAAGCCCGCTACCAAAAATAATACAAAATTTCATAGCATCGTAAAAAATTAATTTAATTAAAGATATATAAGAATATCTTGTTGTAATCCTCGATTAATCTAGCGAAATAGATCACCAATAACTTGATATAGTGCTAGTTATAGTATATATTAAATCACACAGTAGCTAGACACTCACCCAAAGAAAAAGAAAACGGGATTTTTTTTTTCATTTGCAACTGATCCATTATAAAAAAATTTTACATAACAAGACCAACTGATAACTGCACGCACGAGCGCGGGGGTGCACATACATAATAAAGTTTTGTTTGACTTCTATGTAGGAAAAATGAAAAGAGAAGATATTTGAATGGGAAAACAAACGAGGTTAAACAAATATTAGCAACCAATGGAAAGCAAATAACTGTTACGTATGTGGGTTGAAGAAAACTTTTATTATCATATTTCCATAAACACAGTTGCAAAATCAAACTTAGCAACTCGAAAGATGGAAACTTTCCATCTTCGAATTTGTTTGAAGTGAAAGATGCCAATGCTTGTAGAACCTACTTAGGCTAAAACTACTAGAATATAGAGAAAAAACGAAAAAAGAGTTGAGGCATGAAAACAAAATGACATTCAATAATCAATCATGTATGAGGAACAAGAGCTATTACATTTGTTAGATGGGTTTACAGTTAATTAATGAGTAATGCTAAATACCTTAACTTGTATTTTAAAATTTGTTTTTTGAGTAAGGTTAAAACTGGCATATTATTACACTATCTCATCTCATATATTAATTAATATCATAAGTAATTAGTAGTTTAAATTAATTAAAAATTTACATATAAACCGATATGATGTGATAAATTACCTTTGATATTATTTGAGATACGAATATTGTGATAATTAAACATTGAATCACTAGTATTATTCTTAATTAATTATTAATTAAATCACAAATACCATTAATTTCTAAATCTAACCTAATATTTAAATATATCTGAGATATTGGATGTATAGTGTTTGGTTTGTTATGAAAATCTAATGCATGTTAGTGGAAAACACACAAGATGCCACCGATAATTATTAGGGTTCATAATGTGATGATGAAAACGCGAAATTATTTAACGATATTTCCTATTTCGGTTACATCCGAGACGGAAATGACAAAGTAGAGAAATGGGACGTGGATGATAAATAACATATAAGACGCCTCCGATTGTTTACACACTCACATAACAAGACTAAACAAGAGGCTATAGCTACATCTAGCCAACACACAACTGACACGCACATTCTCTTGATGATCTCCTCGCTGCATATTTTTAGACCTATCGAAATTTCAATGGAAGAAACTCCATTCCTAGCTTAACATACTACTCTTACGTCACCATTTGAAAGTCTTTTATTCTCTTTCTTCACTCTAAATCCATAAAAAGTTTCTGTAATAATAAAAACCTCCAAGTAGAAGCAACGCAGTGACAGGAAGGCATAAAAGAAGAAAAGCAAACAAACATAGATGATACTATAAATAAACAAAAAATAGAGTGATTGTCAAATCTGACAGATGATTCTCACATACACACCACCCCTTTTTTAGGCCAGATCAACGAATGACCCATTATATAAAATAATATAGCAAATAAATAAATAAAAAGACACACAACATGATCTGCAAATATATTACATTGTCATAAATAGCTTATAAAATTGAGATCGATGACAGATTGGATGTTAAGTCCCATACATCGATCATAACTAAAATACAACTACTATTAATAATCTTACCCATCTTAACAGCCATTACAGTTACTGTTTTCATCAAAGATAATATAATTAGGGTACCCATTAAGTAGTCCAGCTGATCATCATCCAGTTTTGAAACCAACATAATAAGAAATTAATATATATATCATGAAAGAGATATATAAATACTATAAGATAAACATACCCATAAAAGGCTAATCCATGTAAAATCTTTTAAAGCGTTTCTTTCATGCAGCTCCATTAGGAGGTGGCACGGGCAGGGACGGAAGCTGTGGTGGGCGCTTTCTCTTCTTCTTCTCGTAGCTGATTCCTCTTGCTTTTGCCTGAGAATCACGAACTTCTCGCAAATAAAGCCTAACAGCGCGAGCTCCAAAGGGGTTGGCCTCAGGCTTCCCACCATGCTCCTCGAAAGCAGCACGGAGACGGCCGATGAGAGCATCGAGGCTTCCCCAGGCCTGGCGGAGTGGGCAGGGACAAGGGGCAGGAGGGTTTGGGTGGCCGAAGAAAGGGCAGAGCTGAGTATGGACTTTGGTCTTACCAAACTGGTCAAGGTAGCGGAGAAACTCAAGGACGTGGGCCCCGCTGCAGCGGTCAAGCGATAGAGGTGGACGGTGGTTGCGGAGATACTGGCCAAAGGTATTCCAGTCTCGGCGTTTTTGGTTCTCGTAGCGGCTGAGAGTGGAGGGCGAGGTTGATGAGGAGGATGAAGAGGATGCTGAAGATGTGGCTACAGTGTTGGAGGCGACGGCGGACATGGTTAGGGCCGTCGGGTTATTGGCGGTGGATATGGCTAGGGTTGCTTGATTTGTGTTTGAGATACCAAAGTCGTGAATTGAATCCATGGTTAGTGAGTGCTTCTTTGTTTTTCTTGGGGGTGATCTCGAAAGGTTTTGGTTTTCTAGTACTAATAAACTTGCAGCAAGCAGTTCTGTAGACAGACAAAAAGAGAGACAGAGAGAGAGAGAGAGAAGAATGAAGGGGTTGATGAAAATGATGAAGAAAGAGTTAAACAAGAAGACAGAGGTAAGACAAGAGGACAGAGGAAGGTACTGTTCAGGTGTTTGGTGAGAGTTTGGATTCACTTAGATTCATTAGTGGCATGAAAATGAGAGTGATGAGAAAGAGAACATACAAAACAACGCAAAAGCAGGTAGATGCCGTTGAAAAGAAGAGGTAAGAACACAAGAAATATTGATTATTAACCAGGTTTAAGAATGCAAGATGTTGGAGAGAAACAAGTTCAGAGATTTTTATCACTGTTCATGAACAATGATATCTCCAAATGCGTCGCCACTGCTAAAGTTCTCCTATAATTCAATAATGCCATGAAAGAGAGATGTAGAGGGAGAGAGAGAGATTGGTTGGAGAAGATGAGGAGAATTGTATGTATAGGTAAGAAGAGGAAACAAATTGCTAATAGTACGGCTGGTTGGGAAGCCAGCTAGCCAAATCTCTCTCCTTTTTATTTATTTTTTCTTTTCTTTTCTCCCTTTTCTTTTTCTTTTTTTTCTTTTTAGGTTTATTTTTGTTTGATCAATCCTAGAAAATCTTGAAAGCCTTTATGATGTTGGTGGTGGGCTTCTGCTAAGTTTTGTTTTTGGACATTTTTCCGAAAAAGGGGGAAGCAATTTAGTTCCTACTCGTTCTAAACACAAAAATAGACAGAGGAGGAGAGGTAATTGTAATTAAATTGGTTTAAGTGAAGAGAAAATCATTTAGGGCTTTTTATGGAAAAGCACAACATTTGCTGTCTGTCAAACTATCAATCACACAACGCAATCTCACCAGCCCAGGTGGCAGGAGTTAACTTTTCTTCTCTCAATAATTATAGTCAAGTGGGAGCCACAAAAAAAATATAATTTCAAGTAATTTAATATTATATTGGTATATATTATTTCGAGTATTTATGCTTGCTTTATTACCAGATTTTGTTGTATGGATTTTCTGTCGGTTTTAGTTCTCAAATGCTACAGGTGAGTAAGTCGGTCTTTCTTAGTTTCTTCCATTTTTTTTAAGACAGTATCATTTGTTAATTTACCAAAAATTGAAATGAATTCTTAATTTATAACCAAGTAATATATATTAAATACATATTGATTGAATTTGAGTTCATATAATTTGATTAATTAGTATGGAGTATGTGTGTATTATATCATTTCTTGCTCTTAATTAATGTAAGCATCTAAGTATTTATTGTGTTATATCATCTTAAGTGTTTGACTTCGTTTTGTACTGCACTGTTAATATTTTTCATTTATAATGGTTGTGAAATAACAATATAAGGTATTAAATATCAATCAATATTAAATAATTTTGTGACAAACTTTTTATCTTAAAGATCTTGAGTTTGATTTTAAGTTTGCCTGTTATTCTTGCGTAAATTATAAATAAGCACGTGTTTATAATAGAAGAGTTCACGATACTAGACACGTCCTGATTTGATACTATCTATTCGAAGAGTTTGATTAAGTAGAAGTTTTGGGACACTCGATTAGGTGACAGTGATATAAGGATTTGGGATACTATATTCAGTGTTTTGAGTTCAAATTCTCATAAATATTCGATTGACGTGTTATGATAGAGATTTTAATTTATTTTTGTATTTAATATTATTACAAGTGGTCTCTGTACACGTATCTAATAGTTAAAAGTAGGGTCATGTGATCTACGATCACGGACTCTGTGAGAGTGGGTACCTATCCCTGTATGTAACTGGAAGATATAACGATGACCGAGTATGAGAAATTCCGGGTTATAAAAAAAAGAAGAAGTTCTGGGTTAAAAAATATATATATATATCATTAAAAAATAAATTAAATAATATTAAATAATAACAATATCAATATTAAGTAATTTTTTTTTAAAGACAATGTAAATAAGATCCGATACATAATCTTTGTTATATTCTTATACAAATAAATGGAAGAGATTTTAAGACGGTGTTATTAATACGGCTCCTTCAGGTAGGCCAGGAAGTAGCAGACTTTGAATATAAAGTTAAAATAAGTAATTCCCTCGATTTATTTGTTTGATATTTATTATTTAAATTCAAAAATATGTACAATTTCACACTAATACATGGGGCAGACCAACATAAATTTTGACATAATTAAAAATAAGACACTCAACTTTAATTTGTGTAAGAATAAAACAAATTATAAGTTGGTATCGTTGCACTCTGTTTAAGATTGCATGGGTAGAAACTCTAGCATTTATTAAGTCGATCTATTTTTAAAATAAAATTACGAAGATAAAAATTGTTTAATTTAGACACAAGATACGTGAGATTTTGGGATGACTCCGTTTATAAAAGATGATTAGAGTTATACACGGGATATTTGGCAAAAAAATTTCAATGGCTCGAGTTAAATTTTACAATTTTTTTTATTTGTAAAGAAAGAAGGTTAGATAGTACAATAACAAAATATAAGTTCAAGATTATAAAGAAATCAAATTTATTTACCTCAAAAATTTTATTTTTCTATATAAATATCCTAAAATGTGTCACGTCTCAATTTGTGGATTTTACACGTGATAATTGTCACAGATTTTTAATAAGTATTATTTAGATCCAGAACATTTACTAAAAACCTATAAGATTGAAAATTTTAAAACAAACAAAAATACTTCTAATATTTTTCCATCCAAACTCCTAAACTTCTCATTTATCAAAATTACCACAAACGTTTCTAAAATATTTGTCATCAAATCCATCATAATAAAATCATTCATCATCATTGTATCAAAAATATCATATTATCTTTTACAAACGTCATCAAATCACAAAATAAAAATCATTTCACATACAACTAGTAGTATTACATTTTCATAAATTCCCAAGTTCCTGAAGATAAAGAAAATCATGGAAATAATGTATAATACAAAAGTACTTTCAGTGGACTTAATGCGATAAGTGTGAGTCGAATATAGAGTCAATACCTGAGATCACTATTCTCACTACTATCACCACCCTCTACGCTTTTACTGCGCTACTTGCCTATGAATGGGAAAAAAGAGTGAGCATATTAAAATATACTCAATAAGGGAATAATAATAGTAAAACAATAAAATATCTTATAATCATAATAATGAATACATTCATTATCAAACAATTTTTATTCAAATAAAACACTGTAAGGAAGGGCAGGTTTAAAGAATCTTTTCCATTTAAAAATCAAAACTTACCAAACACTAAGAAAATCATTTGGCGAAGTCGATTCTCCGGTAATTACACTGATTAGGTGTAATACCGAGCCATCAATAGGTTTTATATGTAATATAAAATATGCTAGTTAAAAATTATATTTTTAAATACAGGATATAAAACAATGTAGGCTTTAATTAAAAAATAAGTCCATCACTGATGTTACCCGTCAAATAGTCATGTAGTGATACTCGTGACTGTCCTTTACGAATGTACAGCTCTAGATAATCCACTATTTGGCACACTTTCACCTGGGTGGTTTTCTCGAGGTCCATCCTCAGGCTACTTTATATCAAATCCTCAAATGGGCTACCATCCATCCTAATCTGGCACACTCTCACCTGGATGACCATCTTGTGATCCTCTCCCAGGCTACTTCACATCACTCACCTAGACGGCCTCTACTTAGGTCCATCATAGACTACTTCACACATCACTCACTTAGACGGTCTCTATTTAGGTTCGTCCTAAGCTATCACATCAGCACTCACCTGTAGCTACAGTAATCAAACAAGCCCTCATGACCAATATCACCAACATATAAATTCGGCTCTTATGACCATCATTATCATAACAACTTAGCCTTCTCGGCCTCATCACCAAAATAAAATCTTAAATATGGCCATTGGTCATATCATCATAAAACAAACATAAAACTTGGCCCATCGACCGCATCATTACATAACAAATACCAAAATCTGGCCAACTTGCCATATCATCATCATCAAATACAAACTTGACCTACATGCCGAATCATAAAACCATTATTCAAAACATCAAGTGAACCAAGTCTAACAAGTAAATCATTTCTTATTATAAAACCATACGAAAATGTTCATCACTAAAACAAAATCATAAAACATGGCCCTCATGGCCGTAATCATCACATAACAAAATCTAAACTCATCCTGGAGACTGAATCCAGGGTAAAATCAATATCTACACACACACACACACACACACACACACACACACACACATATATATATATATATATAAAGTACAAAGCGAAAGCATTTATAAAACATTTACAAATCAATATAAACATAAACACAG
>JAVXUL010000010.1:7546332-7565276 GCA_035590515.1 Trichilia minutiflora | reverse complement strand
TTTTATTTTTTATAATAATTTATTAATTTTTATACTTTATATCAGTATATTTATTTTTAATTTCGGTCCCTCCTAATATAAATTTCTGACTCCGCCCCTAATTACCAACTATAAGTTTCAAAGTAAGAATGTTACAAACCACCGTCTATTATCTTTTTGTGCATACAACTATAGATATTTTATTATTAGAATATTATTATTATTATTAATTATTTTTTATTTTGTTCCTACAATATTTTTCTATTTCAAACATAAAGATAAAATGGAATACCCATTTCATTTCTGATCATACCAAGAATAATTTCATTCCAATTTTTATTTTCGATCCTATTTTTATCCTTATTTTCATTCTCTTCTATTCCATTTCATTCAACCAAACACGATATAACTTGAGATTAAATGAAATTTTATAAGACCACAAGTAATTTATGGTAAGGTTAAGATTCATTCATCTATACCTAAAGTTGTAACTCCGCAACTCTTTTTGTTGTCTTTTTAACTCCTCCAGTATAATTTTCAATTTCGTTGTTGCAATTTTTAATTTTTAATTTATTAATTAAGAAAAATTTAACAAATATAATGAAAAAGTGAGAATTAAAATTGAAGAATTGAAAGATATCTAAATACATATAGTACAGCGGAATACACCGTAGCATGACCCCAAAAATTTATCATTTTTAGAACCCTTTTCTCTATAGAAAATTTTACAGACAATGCTGTAACTGTTCTGTACCGCAGGTGTTAACTTTTAGTTTTAGGCCCATCTAATTTTTGGGTGGGGCTGACAACTATAACTTCAATTAAGAATTACCCAGCAAAATGTTGCTTGCTTGATAAACAATTTTACCTATTCACAAAATTTTATGATATACAAGGAGGAAATTGCAGCAATAATCCCACACACCAAATGAAGAAAACATGAACACTGGTTTCACCACTAGGTTGTTGACCTTGTAAAGAGCAATGGATGCGGATCCTATACCTCACGTTGAAAAGATTTAAAAAAAGACAAAAGCAAAAAGTATATAAAGTTTGGCAAGTCCTTCAGACAATCTGAAATGGCTGAGAATTATATCGCACTCCATTGAGGATATTGTAATTGCTGGATTGACCACACTGCACTACACTACATGGCTGACACATAAAAGAGAAAAATGATGCAGGAAAGCAAAAAGTACAACCTCAGGCTGAGTGCTTGCCCTACCAAAAGCCTAAGGCTCCATTTTCATCAGGAAGGCCCAAGGGACTGCAGAGGCAACAGGCCAGGTTGTCATTCAGCTAGTTTTTCTACACAGACACACACACTTAAGACTGAGAATACGAGATCTATCTCTTAATAATGGTGTTGTCATTTTTTATGCATAATATTCAATCCAAACAATTCAATGGCTGACAAAAATTCTACATGGCATGTTTCATGGCTAAATACACTACATATAGTGATCTAAAAGTGACAAAGTTAAACTAGCAGCGAAAAAGGAGGACCAATTCAAACAGCACAACAGTGAAATATGTCTTGTGTCTTTCAGAAAGCAAACAGCATGGGTAATTCTGCCTTTCAGCTCGTATACAGTTAAGTGAACAGAAAAAAAATATAGGATGCGATGCCTTCTACAGGTAAGCTCACTCATTAATATTTTAATTCAGGTACTTTATTGACAACTATATGGTAGAACATAACAGTACTCGTTACAAATGACTATTTCAATTATTCTTCAACCTTATCATCTTGAGTTGTAGTTCAAAACACTATATATAAATACAAAGCTTATGAAGTTTATAATTATTACTTGGCATTCATTTGCATTTTGCTTCTCCTTGCTTACATTTGCCAATCAATGGCCACAGAATCCTTGCATCCTTTGATCATCTCTTTACCTGCACCACAGATTAAGAACTCATTTTCCACTCTGACTGTTTAAAGAGAGAAGAAAAGGAAAGTTTGGGATTTTTTTGGTGACAGGGACAAGAGGAGGGAGCCAAGGATTGTTCTTCCTCAAGAGTCCTTGGCTAAGATCATTGAACTGCCTACAATCCATAAATGTTACCACTTTGAGTGAATTAAAAAATAGTTAACCCATAATTCAATAATTTCAGAGAAATAAAAAGATGCAAGTCTTTTTACATAACGGTAGAAGTGTGAAAGACAGAAGTAATCCAGATGGCCTTAAAACTGAGAAACTGTAATCAACACTTCCCTAATGCATGGAAAAAAAGGAACAGCAAAACTAAGACCTCCAAAATATTTATGATTTCAAAATTTTATTGCTCCTGATTTCAAAACATACAGAGTTCTTTGTGGTTCAAGAATAATACTAACCGTTTACAGCTTCACCGTGTCCTTGCATTAGTGGTCAAACAGCATACAGCCTTACAACCTGCCTGATCTTGGCACGACAGACAGGGCAACCCCATTTCTTGGCTTTGACCTCATTCAAACAAGACATGCATCCAGCCATGTGACCACAAGGTACACAAGCCCCTTCAATTGGAGCATCCAAACATATCACACATGATGAATTAGCATCTGTTTCTTCTTTCACTTCATTTATGCTAGTAGGTAATTGCTTGACAGTTGGGGAAGGCATATCAACAGGACCTAAATCAATAGATGGGTACTGAATTGGACTATCTTCTATTATTTCATCAGCAACTGGTGGGGCAGATGGTATTGAATCTGAGGTATGAATCATTGTCTGGCTAGCAGGCCTGTTATGCTGAGATGAATTGGCACTAGTGCTGGCTTCATGCATTGCCCACTGACTGCCACTTGCTATAGAAGGAGATGGTGCTGCTGATGCACCTTGACTGCTACTAGTACAAGCATCCACAGAGTTCTTCCAACTGGTGGATGCGGCACTTGGTCCACTGTCGGATTGGAGATCATAAATTGGTGTCTCTGAAATAGCGGACTGGATGGAGGCGTTGATTGCCATAGCTAATTCCAAGTCTTCTGTATCCAGGGGTGCAGTTGCTTGAACAACAGGATTCTGAGGATTGCGCAGAAATGTGGGATTTACCTAACATTCCAGGCATTCATGTTAGAGGGAATGCTAATAAAGGAAACAGTAAATGCAAGACACTGATGTACAGTACATTCTGTTGTGGTGGAGATACTCTTGAGCAAATGAATGCCTTTCTTTGCTAATTATTATTGTGAACTTCAATAATACGAAAGTTTCCAAATATTTAAGATCTGGTAATCACGAGCAATTTATTAGACAATAGTAAATGTTCTTTCAAAGGGCAATCAGTGATCTGTTACTAAAAGATTTTAGCGAAGCAGCATGGCAATATAATGCCAGTAGGACTGAAATTTGCAATTTGACATTCAAAATGGAGTTAAGTTTGTTTCATCTGTAGCACATAACATAAGCAACCGCTCCATGCACCCAAAATTAAAAAATGACCTTCCATGATAAAGCAATGAAATGTACCTGTGGTATTCCTTTGCATGCATTGCAAAACAACTGAAGTTGTTGCTTGTCGTTTTCATTTGCAGGTGCAAGTTTAATAAGTGTTTCTGAAAAGAAAGCAAATGAAGTTAAAAGTTTATAACACCACAAATCTGGATTGTCTAATGAGGTCAAATAAATATAAAATTACGGCTAATTCTGAGGATACGGGTAGACATGAATTTTTTCTCAGACCAGAAGAGTCCCTTTCAAAATAGAGGCAGGAGCATGGTGAGGGGACAAGTGATAGGTTAGTGATTTCTTAAATAATCACTCACTTCAATAACATGATATAAAACTTGAAATAATTTGGCAGTTATTATACTTACGCCTAGGTGTTTGAGGCCTACACCTTCGTCTCCGCCTCCTGCCTCTTGGAACTATGCATGAATATAACATTCAATCAAAAAATAGGGACTAGAATGAAGAGGTATCAACTTTCAAAATACAAGACAAGAGGCTGCAAAATAGATATTTTGGAATCAAGAAATTACGGGTAAGGTTGTCAACAATTATCACCGAAGGATCAGAATGTTGAAATTTTGGTTCCTCTAAACTGGATCTCCACAATGCAATAACCATAATTGGTCGGGCATCCTGCTCATCATTAATAATAGCATATAAGAAAACAGATACCGATAATTCTTTTTCCAGCCAATAGGGCCTATTGGTTTAGAGAAGAAAGACAAAAGGATTTAAAATACAAATAACAAAATTTAACACACAACTATTCTCAAATGGGGAAAGAGACATTTATAATTATAATACCTGCAAACTACGATATATTGCCACCTCCAACTTGAAAGGTTTTGTAGGATTACGGAAACCAGTTGGTAAAACAAACTTGAAAGGTTTTGTACGATTACGGGAACCAGTTGGTAAAACAACAACCCAACTGCAAACAATTTGCTCTGTGAGAAAAATTCCTTATAGCTTACAGAATGACAGAACAGTAGGATTACAAAATGTCACATTATTTGCATCAATGCCACCCATCTAGCTATGCTGATGAGAACATATCTTAATAAAACTGGAAGAAAAGAAGGAAATACTTAAACAAGAGAATCTAAGAACTTGATACCCACACTTTTCTTGAAAAAAACTGAGAGGCAAAACCTCCAAGAAACCCTGGTCCAAAAACCGGCCGCATCCAGCCAGAGAATAAACAGATGTGATTCTAATAAGCATCAGACAAGTCTCCAGCTTTAGTATCACCATACTAAGTAAAATGCAAAAGTATTGACCAACTGGAATATGGAGTAAACATAGACTACAGTACATCAAAATTTTTCAAGTACCTCAATTGCACGAACAACATTGCAGTAACCTTTTTCCCTGGCAGCCCGAAGAGGAGTTTCACCAAAATCATTCATCACTAATACATTTGCTGAAAATTTGAACATGTTGACTATTAGACTACTGAAGACAGCAGAAAACAGGAAAAAAATATTGTCGCTATAAGAATTCAATAGTTACACTTGATTGCACAACACACCTCCATGTGAAAGAAGTAATTTCACAATATTTTCAAGGCCCCTTTTTGCTGCATGAAGTAGAGGAGTCCCACCACGAGGACCTAAAATCGACCCAAAAAGAAAACAAAATTGCAAAGGAAGATAGTATTTCAGTTACTCATCATACTTCCTAAGACAACTTAGCATGCCAAACATTATAGATGTATTGGTAAAGATTCCCCAACACCCCAGGACTAGTAAAGTGTAATTAAGTCCCTGTTATCTAATATGACACTAAGTGACTCTATGAGTTCTAGACTACAATGGTGAAACAAATTCTTCAATCTGTACAACCTTGGAAAATAAATTATTTCTCTGCAATGTGATTTTACCAGTTAAGCCATAACAAGAAAAGGGTCTATAGAAGCTCAGTAAAGATATGATTCAATTCCAGGTATCTAATATGACACTAATAGCACGTTTGTGAGTACTTTTGCACCACCAAAAGGACCTTCAAAGAAGTGCTTTGAGGTCAGTTTCCTTGTGTTTGGTGGAAAAGAAAGGCTTTTTTTTTTTTTTCCTTTAATTCTTTTATATTTTTAACCACTTGGAATGCTTTTAAAGAAGCAAATATACTTATTTTTTAAAAAGAAATTGAAAAGAAAAACCCACATTCAGAAAAGCTTTTTTAAGTGCTCTTATCACCTCTTAACAATCCATTTTTTGCCTTCTTTCTACAATTCTAAAATATACTTTCATAAATTTACACAAATACATACAAAATCAATCCATCTGTACAAAAACATCTAATTAACAAAACGCGTACCAGGACTATAGGCATTGACATTAGCCCCAAGCTCTATCAACGTTTTAGCCACATCATATAGCTCAGGATTCATACACGCCAGAATCAACGGTGTTCTCCCTTCTTTATCAATCCACTGCAGCCACAATTTTCTCTTATTGCAAGATATAAATCTAACATAATAATCATCGTTTAATTTTTTTCAAAAAAATTAAAACTGACAAGTAATATTTCCTAAAAACTAATCAAATCTAACCTCGAGTCCTGCACCATTTCTGCGAAGAACTTTGATGCCTTCTGCATTCCCGTAACTCACTTGTTGATAAAGCAACTCGTTCTTGGATTGTTGTTGCCCCATTCGGCTCGTTTCCCAGGAAAATCTGCCGGAAAATTTTTATGGGAAATCTGAGGAAAATATTGCAGCTTACTTTGTGGTGAATTCACAAGGAAAACGACAAAACATAACGCGCAAATAAAAAAATGAATAGATTATTAATTAATTTTGAGGTTACATTTCATCAGCGGGATAAAGTCAATTTAGTCCTGCGTTTTAAAAGAACGACAAATTATACCATATTAGTTTTTAATTTCCAACAAATTAATCCTCATGGTGAGTTATGTTATGTTCACGGCAATTCGTTGGCTAGTGACTGAGACACTAGCTAATGTATAGCATGCTATATAAAATTAATTTAGGATTTTTGTACCTCTTAAAAGATTTTTTTTAATTTGTCTTAAATTTTATTATCTTATTTAAAAATTAATTATTACTTTAAAAAAAATTCCACCAATATCATATTTTAATATTAATTTTATCTTAGATTTGTGTTATTAATTTAATTAAAAAACTTATTCTCAAATTTGTATTACTATTGAAAAATTTATCTAGCATCATTATTTTTAGCTTAAAATTACTATATCCTAAATTTTTAAAAATTTAAGAATATAGTATCATAATTATTTTTTAAGAATTTTCTTAATTTTTTAATGGAATGATAACCTACAATATCACTTATATTACATTAGAATTTATTTTTTACAATTAGTTTTCTTAATATAATTATAATGAATTACAATAATTTGCAATTTTTAATTTATATTTCTATTTTATTTAAATAATTAAAAAATAGGAACTAATTTATCAAAATATTTAAAATTTATCCTGATTTATTGTTTTACTTTAAATTCAGGGATTGAATTATTATTAACCCTTTTCTTAATACGGAAGAATTTAATTCATGACCATTTCCATTAGAATGTCAACATCCATGAAACTTCTTGGAATTGTATTTTGATTTCACCTTATTTTTCATTTCTTCATTAATTATTAGGCTAAAACAGTTGGGAAACGACCAACAAGGACAGCAGGCGAAGTGGTTAGAGTAGATAATTAAATATTTAAAATGGGAGCTTAGGCTAAGCTGTATTTTATTAATTTCAATCCAGCTAATATTATATTGTATCCAAATGTCCTACAATTAATTGCCTTATTTCTTTCATATTCCGAAGGCCATATTAGGCCAAGCAGCATTTTTTCCCTCGTTCTTGAATTTCATATCCAATCAATACCGATACAATACAATAGACTATGATGAGCATTGATCTATAAAAGATTAACTATATATTAAGCTATTCTGCTACTACAGGTACATGACATTTCAAGGACCACCTGTTCCTTCACTCCACTAGCATTGTGAATTAAAGGCATAAATCTTCTATGCCATTTTTGTGGTAATCTTTGCCTTATAACGAGGCTGATGGAGAGCAGTTAGGTCCTTGATTCTACTTAACAACTTTCTACATGATACGAAAAGATACTAAAAGAACGAAAATTATGTTTAAAAAGACTGTGCTGAATTAATAGTTACCTCCGAAAGAGCTGGATTAGAGGGAACATGTTCTGAACTAGCCAAAATGCAGTTTGACTTAGATAAAATTTTAACCAAAATATAAAATACGCGTATGCCAATCCATGCATGCATTTGCAAAGAAATTTGTTGATTTCCATTAGATTAAGTATTTAATCAAGTACCTGAATCTAACTCTTCTGAAGATCTTGGTATCTTGGTGATAAATAAAAGTTACGTAAACACCACCCTCAAATGGTTCAATGTTTTCTCTTTCTCCTGCTGTATGAGGTGGCCTGGAATCGTGGTGTGAGCAATGATGCGGTACAACCTCTCTTGTATGTGAAACTGACGATCTATCGTTCTTGTGAAGATTATGTCCAACATCATGGAACAAGTCATTAACTCGAGCAGCATCCCACAGTCTCCTGTCTTGTGGTCCTGGGTGTTAGTAGACTCACCAGCTGGCAGGTGAGAATGGCTTCCAGTTGCCTGTCGGGTGGAATCTAAGATTGCAGGCAGTCAAGAATACCTTTCAGATGTTGCATTTGTCTCTACACAAGCCTCAGCTTGAGCACAAATGGCTTTGAAGTTTTCATTGAGTTGACACTCAGGAGGCAACTTCGCCCTTAATAAATCACTCACTAATGAAAAAAGAATCATTTTCAGTGTCTTCACATGTTATTAAGAGTGGTTTGCTTGGTACTGTCTTTTACTCCAAAAAATAAAGAGATGATGAATACAATGATAAGGATTGTATTCATGTAGCAACATATTTTCGGTTTAAATTTCCTCCCATGATATTATATTAAATGGAGTTGTAAAAATTATTTGCGCAATAGCCATGTTATGTAAAACCTACTCCAAAGGGATAAACATGATTTGCCTTTTTTAATAATCTGCTTTGTTTAAGTTATTTTTAATTTTTTACTAGTTACTCAGCTTCACGTTAGTTTAAATACAAAAAACTGTGAATCCTTTTATATTGCTATAAAATTTATACCACGGATCTTCAATTTTAGTGTAACTTTCATATAATTAAGTAAACTTTTGAAATTGTTTTCTCATTTATTCTTTGTTTTACCTTCTTTTTTTAATATTAATTTTTAAATTAAATCCTTTTAAACTTTATTTTTATGCTTCTCACGGCTAAATATAATAATCCTAAATCGAGGATGATAGATGATGATGTAGGAAATTACTGTATCTTGAATTTTGTGCATCAAAATTATCTTCACATCAAGCTATCCTGAAATCACAAAAGATAATTAAAGAAAAAAAATTCAATTTTTCAACAAAAATCTTCTAATATTTAAATTAGAGTGGATTTTCTATAGAAAATCGAGAAAAGCTTAATTGCAACAATTCAGTAGTTCAAGTAGAATTCAGTATTACTTGTTTTTCTCCTTTCTCTCATCTTTTATTACTTAGACATATAACTGTTATATAGGTGTCAAGTTCCCTTATTGTTGCTCTCTGTAAATCGAGAAACTAATTATTCAATCATAAATGTAATCATCGTAATAATGATAATCATTATTAACTGTATGTAACCATTTTTCAAGGTTAGAGTAATCATTATTTGGTGATTTTGAGATTTATAATTTTTAGTTAGGACCTCAAGACATTTACAACGTAATATTCTTTGATCGTTTGAGACACTAAAAGAGTCTTAAAACATAAATTATTGTAAAAAGTCTCAGTGTATATTATTATAGGAGGTTTTAAAATATATATCGCTATAAAAGATTTTGGAGCATATATCACTATAAAAGATCTCGAATATTCGTTCATTATAAGAGATTTCGGGGGCACTATTGCTTGATGAGCTGAAGGGTATGAATTGAGTTTCTGTTGGGCTTTGGTCTCTCTAAAATTACCCTAAACAATAGGTTTAGCGAGAAATTTATTTTTATCATAGTTATAATTAAATTAAAATTGTAATTATAAAAATAAGGGGTTTATAAGAGTTTTAAAGGAGTGTTAGTGGCTCCACTTTTATACAATATTAAAAAATTTCTATAATAAAATAAAGTGGTAGAAAAAAAAATGACATGTAGTATCTATATATATTAAGACAAAATTTGTGTAAGGTCGGGTGCCTTGTCTTGCGCTGCACATATTCTAAGAAGGTGTGATCTCGTCCCGTGTCCGATTAGACGATGCAATAATGACTAGGTGCGTGAATTTCCTCGTTTAAAAAAAAAATTAAGACAAAATTTGTGTAATTAATATTTCTTGTGACCAAATGTGTAAAATACTATCATTATTTCATTCTAACTTTCATTCATAAATGAGGTTTCACATGAAAAATAGTTTTAAATTTAAGATAAACGATGAAGCAAAAATTTTTATACACAAATATAAGTGTAAATTAATTCAACTAATAATGAATACCGATTGGTTTGATCAATAAAAATCACTTGAAAGATATCAAAAAGTCAGACTTGTATCTCATTTGCAAGAATTAAAAAAGAATTTAGTTTTACATATATGTAATATTTAAATAATAGAAACAAATTTGATTTATATTTATGTATTACTTTTAAAATAGTTTTATCTTTATCTAATATTTAAAAAAATTAAACAAACATGAAAAATTTTGAATGAACAATCGAGGTTCTTGAATATTTTTGCGATCAAATGTTGACAACAATTTTTCCATAGCTCCAAAGAATAAAAGTAATAAAAAAAATGAATATGTCAATTGATGAGAAATTAAATAAATATAAGAAAAAAATTATATGAGAGAAAAATGATGAGACAATTGGTAAATTGTTGAAGTCTTAAATGGCAGCTTGATCTCTGTACCTTTTGAAAATAGCATCAATATCTGCCATTGCTTCTCGTGGTAATTGACGCTCGGTCGTTAGAAATGCATAAATGTTTTCTTTTAGTTGCTCAAAGAAGGTTGATCCGATGATTGAACCTGTTATAAATGGACGGTCTCGAGCGAACCCGAGTGCCATCTGAACTCGAGTTAGGCTGTGCTCCTTAGCCATCTCTACATATTTGACTATTGCCTCCGGAAATTCAGAACCAAATCATTTAACTGTCTTTGGTTTGAGTTTATGGATAGATTCATGAGACTGGAAACCCCGCTCTTGCTCTAACACTACAAGACCTCCCACTATGATTGGAAGATTGATAAATCTCAGGAGCAATGTCCATATTTAGCTATGCAAACAGATTTCAGACATAATTTAGAGACGTGAACATAAGTTCTTCCACTTAGATGCAGCTGAAATGCTACTAGAGGTAACAAACTTCCTGAAACACATCATGCATTCTTGTGAAACAAATTGCTACTAGCCTATGAGTCTACGACCATAATGATAACTAGAATTAGATTTCTTGGGTAGATAAGTTTTTCTCGTGCATTATATTTGAATATTCTTAAGCTTGATTCAAAAATATTTATATCAATCATTGGTATTATTTGGATAATCAACATACCTTGGCAATGGATTTATTATATCTTTCCATGTAACTGGGGAAGAAGTTGAATCTTCCTTTTCTGGCAGCTTCAGAATTTATATCCAAGTATTTTCCAGTCAATGCTCCACGACCCAGTGGACAATAAGAAAGTAGGCCAATATTGTAATTGTTTGGATGACAAACTTCAACAAGATCAACTGCAAAGAAGCGATAGGACAGACTTAAGAATGCTGAACTTAAGGCAACTACATGTATAGTACTTAATACTTCAAAATAAATAAAACCAAATTGCCTCAAGAATAATTAGCGAACACTTTTAAATTGTAAAATCAGTATAAATACTCATTAGAAAGATAGATGTAAAATAACCTCGGAAAAATATGGAGATTAGCTGGTTCTGGTTATAAGAAGTTCAACTTAGCTGTTAAAAGCTGAAAAATCCACCGTTGGGAAAGGAGATACTTCAAAATTTTCATTTTTAATGGTTCCATGATATGCTATTTTAAAAGGAAGTTACCTTCAAAATGATATCTAACTAGCAGACTGTAAACGAATTTAGATCCTAACAATTTTTAGCTCCATGAACAAACTCCACCCCATATAAGGTCTCACTGGAAACACCAATCTAACGTAGAAGTTTATAAAGCCATAGGAGTTATAGAAATTTAAATCTCCATGACATCATCACAACTAGCACTTTATTTAAGATGCAGTGGAACACACAGTCCTTGAAGTTTACTATTCTCGTTTCATGTTAGATGAGCATATCCATATACAAAAATATAATTATCCTAAGCTCTTTTGATGTTCAAGGCACTCAAAAGTTTGCTTTCGTCAATAAATAAATCTGAAAAGAGGAATTAAGTAATAGGGGCATTTAGTTGTTTTGTAAATAACATCAAATGATTGTTCGTTGAAAGCTTACTAGACAGTTACCTGACCGCTGAAGCTAAATTTTACTTAGTTTTGCAGGCATTACCTTTCCTTCATCAATAGGCTCTTGAAAGGCCCTTGATTGCTTTACAAAAGGTACAGTTGACCTACATTTTGAATAATCATATGTAAATTCACCAAATAGCGCCACATAGCATCTGGCCTGGAATGAAAGTTGAAGTAGAATTTTTCAGAAATCTTTGTCCTATCATACTGATTCACCTATAAAAAACAACTGCATATTTATTTGCGGCTTGAACGCATGATTTAATTGAGGAGAGAAAAAAAAAAGGAGACAAGAAATAAAGATGGTTGGCATCTAAGCACTAATAAATAGGCCCAGTCATCTGCTGAAATGTAAGGCCATTTGTTACAGTTGACTGCAGTTAAGGAGCATTTTATTATTTAATATGTACTAATAACATATGTTGCAGGACAACTGGGAATGAGGAAACAATACAACGTGCAAGATTTTATATTCTAAGATGATAAGTAACATGGAAACCATAAAGTTACCAGTGAATTTGCAATAGGTCAATGTAATCCATGTTCAAGCATTTAAGACTTTTTTCTACATTTTCTTTTATGTTTACAGCATCAATCCGTAAAACTTTTGCATTGTCGTGCAAATAGCTCAACTGTTGTGAGTAACCACAAACTTTTGTTGCAATGTTAACCTATCCATGATTGCAATCAACACATAAACGAATAATTTTGAAGTATTCAAATACCAGGTATTTGCTTTCAGAATTACATTATTAATATCATCTTCTCAAACTAAAGTTAAGGATTTTCTGAAATGCATATGAAGCCATTACCCAGTAATCTGGTATGAGAGGTGGCAAGAAGAAAAACTAAGATTAGATAGGAGGACAACAGTTTTGATATTACTCTTAAAATATAATTTACCATCACAAAATAAACAATACAGTTACTTCAGCCCATAAGCAGAAGTTTATCCATCATTTTCAATTTTTCTTTCGATAAACAAATGGTGCTATGAAATGTATAGAAGGTACAAGAAAGAAATTGATTTCTGAATTGACACCACTGATAAATAAACATAATCTGCAATATGTTTATAAGGTACAACTCAACAGCTGCTTCAAGATCTAAACTGCTAATCATAATTGAATTTTCTATTATAAACAGTTCAGTTGACATTTAGTTTCCTAAATTTAGAAACCAAGTCCTTATAAAAGAATAGTTACATATTCAGATTTTATTGCTTATGTAAAATATCATGCATTTGAGGAAACGGTTTGGCTTGAGGTAAGCTGATTTTGACCCACTAGTAACTCAAGGATACAGAAACTATTTAAGACATTCAAAATATTTGTATGTTATGCATTTACATAGAAGAAAGACACATCTAGGGAGTCATCCATGACAAGGCCAAACCTTATCACGGAGCTAAGACTTGAGCCAGCTACAAAGATAGAGATATGTTCTTCCCTGTGTTTCCTTCTTCATTTGAATTGGATATTGTAAGACAAAAGGTAGAGAATCACTGTAACTAACAGATAACAAGATAAAAATGAAAACTTGCACCAACCAAGATCTAGTTATAAGCCACATATTAATCTTAGAAAATAAGACTGGTTTCTAAAAGGATTTTCTTATTAATTCAAAGGAACAGAAGTCCTTAAGATAATCAAGAGATTTTCAGGGTAAATTGATAGAAGGCTTAGGGGCAATGCCAGTAACAGGGTCTTTCTTTGTTTCTCTTTTTTTGTTTCCTCTTTTGTGCAGAAGAAATGCAATAAAGCTTTCGACATTAAAGTAATGATGACCCTGTTTAATTGAAAAGAAGAGAGATATTTCAAGTTAAGGTCGATTTGAAACTCAAGGAAAGACCAAAAATAGAAGTGACACAAAATAAAATTGTTTGTGGTATGAAGACTTTTAGAATCTATTTGTTTGTGAGTTCCTGTCATGTTCGTCAGCATATGTGTGAAAGTATGTATAGGTAATGTGCATGCAATCTTACAGATTCTGCAGTGTCAAGAATATTAACGCATAGCTAAGCATTTTATGAGCTTCTTTCTTTGTATTTTGTTCTCCAAAAGTCATCTGCAAGATTAAAGACTTTGTCATTCACAATAACACTTGACAGTAATAGTTCATTCTTCAATATATGGCAACAGGATACATAACCTACAAACAAGAAAATGATAGTAAGACCAACCTAAAGACTACCAATCTTCCATTTTATTTAGTATCTCTCAAACACAGTGACAATTTCCATGATAAATTACTAAATCACAGGCCTTCCAAGTAGTTCACAAGATTTTCATATATCTGAGACAAGCAAATAACTTAAATTTCTCTGATTAAGGATCAAACATAGCACACTCAAGGATTTTAAAAGACCTGTGAGTATTATTATTTTATAGAAATTCATGAGAAAATCATTAGCATTGATATAGTGAACCTTTTATTATCTCAACAACTTAAGCAACACTAATTATTTTTTCCTCTTTTCATTCTTTTCTTTGATTGGTGATTAATGGAGTGGATTGTCAAAACATGATGCGCAAAAGCATCACCAGTTTCACGGCTTGAAAGCTTTTACAATTTGCCAGTTTGGATTACAGGTTGTTTTCAAATTTCAATGAACAGTCTAACACATCTTTAGAAATTTGGATAATTCAATCAATTGCTGAAATGGCAGTCAAAACAATTAGGTAAGCAAATGGTGTTGCCATTGCCAAGTAGGTACCAAATTCTAACAAGTATATGATTAATTTGAAGCTGGCTTAAAAGTGTAAACACAGAACCTCTTTCATTTCTCAAGAACCAAGCTAAATAAAAGACAACAGAAATTCCCGCTACATTATACAGAATAACCAACAATTAATCACCCAATTCAATTCAAATAAAAAATAAAACCCTCAAATTTAAAAAATAGAAATAAAAGCATGTAAACCCATTGATACAAATAACAAAAACAAACAGCATTCATACAAAAATTTAAAAAAAAAAAAACCACCCACACTTATTTTCAATAAAACCAAATTCTTACAGTTCACAAAGTAATTTCACTTATTTCAAGATAAGAGTCCCCAAATTTCCTGTACTGCAAGGCGTCCTTATCGGCTTGTTTTGCACTGATGGTTGTCTTCACAGAAGCTGTCCTAACAAGCTTTCTTCTCCTTCTCGCGTTTGACAATGGCTGGATTGAATGGCGCATGAGGTTAAGCTGAGAAATAATGCGAGTGGTGGTAACAGTGGCGGGGGAGCGAAATGGAGAAATTGCAGAGAAAATAATTGAGTTCGCCATTGGTTAATGGTAGCTTCGAGCTTGAGTTCTGAGCAAGCAAGCTGATGGCAAGTAGCGCTTCGTTCTTCCCCTTCTTCCGTCAAAACCGACTTGGGTACAGTCGGTTCAAATATAGCCCAATTGAAAATGAGTCAAGTTGTACGATCCACTTACATTCGGGTTGTACCAGATCATATGCTAGTGTATACACGTGCGGTGCGAGTCTTTTGAACTCTGAAGGTGTTATAATTTCTGTTTGGGAGAATTACAAATAGCCGTTATGATTTCAAATAATTATACAAATACCCTTCTGATTTATAGATTGCCTATCAAAACCTCACGTTTCAGACTGGCAGTAAGAATTTGTTAAGATAAATATCATTAAGACCCCTTTATGTTTAATACATTTAATAATTCAACTAAGTTAATAATTTGGTGATAACAATAGTTAGAGTATCAGTAAAAAAATATCAAATCTATTTTTTGCATTTATTTGTGTAAAATACTCGAACTTGTCTTAAATTCGTTTAGATATATAATTACATTACTTATATTCGTCCTAAATCTAATTAATAATACTCGTATATTATCTAATATTTATATAAATATCGGTTTAACTATTTTTAAATACAAATATAATAATAATAATTCAAATAAACTTCATATATGATACATAATCTATACAAATTATACACGTGTTATTATTAAGTTTAAAATATTCTAATTTTTCATAGGTGTAATTACCCACGTACTAAATCTTATTTTGTATATAGGTTTGGATAATGAGTATCTAAAATTATAAAATCAAATCCTATCCAAACCTATCACGAATTTAATTTTAATACGTGAACTCGTCTCATACCCTTTTTTCACTATCCTAATCTATCATATTAGAATTGACTATTCAAAAAAACCTAATCCATTGCCATCCCTAGTTAATACAATTTTAGCTATAAGTAAAAATTCTTAAATTGGCTCATGCTGCAAGTGTTGGTGTAACATCATATTATTGGCCTAACTATCAAATGTAAATTGGGTTATCAAATATGAGTTATTTAATAAAATTAATTGAATTTTTTGAGCACAATATTAATATTTAGTTTTTAAATTGAAATATTAATTTGTAAATAGTATTCTTAATGTAGTAATTAAATATTAACAATAAACCTTTCTTTAAACCGAATTATTACTCGCACGGAATATCTAACAATTGTTACATATTTATTATCGTATGTGTACATGTGATTTAATCGGATATTTACCTTTCTTTGAGTCGGTTAATATTAATATAAATTATATACCCACATTTGTCTTAATATTTCAAAATAAATTAATTTACACAAAAGAAACTACTTTGATAGCATATTGTTTCAATCAATTAATTTTAAAATATTAGACATCCATAAAATAGTACTTGTAGCAAAATTTAAATTTGACACAAAATTGGACATTAAATTTTTCTTAATATTTTTCTTATGATTTCTTAAAAATCATGTATTCTTCAATATGTGTCCCTCTTGTTTAAATATAATAGAAAGAGAAAGTGCTATACCACTTTATTATAATCTAATATATATGATAAATCTGAAAAAAATATAATAAGTATTAGAGTAATCTAACCACCCATAATCTCTATGAATATTCATCTACCTAGAGATCATGTTCATCTCACGTATATGTGTAAGTATAAATTTATGAATGAAGTTTAAAATTTATTTAAAAAAATCTAAACTTTGAGCTTAAATGATATTTTATAAGTGAAAACTTAATTCAATTTTACCAATACTAAATTTAGGGTTTTGAATCATCCTTCTAGCAAACATAGTATATTTTCTTTAATTTTTTGTTGGTTTTCATAATTTGCATTATTCATACCATACACTAAATCCTTATTTCACACAACATAATATACAATCATATAGCCAATCATGGTTATTTCTTTATTTTATCAAAATGACCTTAATAAAATATACATGTATCCATAAAATTGATCATAATTATCTAAATTCTTATTCTATATGATTAAACATGTAACCCATCATCCACATACATAAAATTTAATTAGATATTTATATAGTATATATCCCAAAATTAAATAAAATGATATCGATATACTTGTATCTCAAAATTAAATCAAATGATACAATATATGTATACTCAAAATTAATGAGAAAACAATATTTTCAATGATTCAAAATGAGGATGGCTTTAATACCATTTTCAATATTTCTAATTGATGAATTAAATTCATCGTATCTCATAAAATCACTTAATCAAATCATTGGGATATAAAGTTAAATAACATACTTGAAATCCACGCTTAATTTTGAATTTCTAACAACATAATTATGAATCTTCTAAATCTTGTATTTAAGGTTTGTATTTTCTAAAGATAGGATACCAGGAAACATATCTTTTTATTACTTGATATCATAATCTAATAGGTATAAAAAATCCTAGATCATTGGATAATTCATACTGCTTATTTTTATTTGATCTATTATAAAATAAAAATAAGATCCGATCTTTATACATATTAAAGCCCAAACTTTAATTAGATGCATTAAATCTATATTAATTTTGTTGGGGGAAAAAATATGCGGGCGATACGTGGGATCTCGTCAGAAAGAAATGTGACACTTCCGTCTCAGATATTTTAGCTTCCCAGGTGAACCCAGTCTCCTGTCCCAGAGAGTCAACCTCTTTGAAGAATCCGATCACAGGTCTCAGGGAGTCACCCTCCTAGGAGAATCTTGCCTCTAGTACTAGGGAATCGACCTCTCAGGCGAACATGTAGCTCCCCCCCAAGGACCATCTGACGGCCCTTAGGTGGTGTATTTTTAGGACTTAAAGACGCGTCATAGTCCCTAGATATTTAGCAACCGGGTAGGTAGCAATCGAAGTTCTCAGAAAGTCTGTGTTTGTCTTAGGATTAGCCCATTCATCCCTCAAAAAGTGCAGAATCAGCCTTACAACTATAATGGCCTTCTAGGAAAGACGTATCCTTTTCACCAACATGCATGCAACCCCAACCAGAAAAACCCTCATCACGCACCCATGCTACCAAACATAGGAATGATCACTGACACAGCAGGCCCTAGAATAAGAGTAGATGCCCTACTCTAGGAGCTGCATGTCCCATCCTTTGTCGATTTTCAAACAATGTGATAGTAGGAGACCTGGGATTTACAGAAATATCAATTGAAATATTAATGAAATGCAGCTACACATCGCCCAAAGGTACTAGAGTCCCATTATTCTCATTCTCTAATACCTAATCACATCACCAGGGTACTATATAAAGGGGGTTCTTCAGTGAAGGGAATGGGGGATTTCAGATTCTGATTTTTTGGTTCAGATTTTAGGATGGTGGCCTTTTTCTTAGCCCCCATTTTGGCATTCTTCTTTCGATCACTTTTCCTTCATGCTTGGTAAAAGGAGTTTTATTTTTTATTTTTTGCTCCGATTTACTTGCCGAAACTTACCATATTTTTCTTTACTATATCTGACTTAGGTATCAGAGTTTTCTAACCGGGAACCCCATCCGATATTACTCCTAGTGTGTTATTATCTTGTAGGAATTTAGAGATGAAGCTCTATAAGTAAGGGTCCGACCAACAATTCTCTTTGACATAAATTCAATGGCGTAACAGCCACATTCATATTCACACCTCAACAGCTGGTGCCATCTGTGGGAACTCTAACAAAAAACCATTGAAGCATCATTTGGTGAGGGAAGAGAAAAGGTGG
>JAVXUL010000010.1:7523458-7543643 GCA_035590515.1 Trichilia minutiflora | reverse complement strand
AATTAGGGAGAATAACTGCCTTTCTTGTACCTAGTTAAGCTCTTTAAATAGTTGTACATCAATATAGAAAAATTATTCAGCCTTCTTATATTTTTTTGTTCACTGTTTTTATAAGGGTATACACGAATTTTTTTCTCAGACTACCAGGCAAGTCCCTTTCAAAATAGAGGCAGGAGCTTGGTGAGGGTACAAGAGATATGTTACTAATTTCTTAACTCATAACTCACTCTCATAACATGCTATATAACTTGAAATAATCTGACAGTTATTATACATATGCCTAGGTGTTTGAGGACTAAACCTTCGTCTCTGCCTCCTGCCTCTTGGAACTATGCATGAATATAATATTCAATCAAAATCTAGGGACCAGAATGAAGGGGTATCAAATTTTAAATACAAAACAAGAGGCTGCAAAATAGATATTTTGGAATCAAGAAATTACTGGTAGTGTTGTCAACAATTATCACCGAAGGATCAGAATGTTGAAATTTTGGTTCCTCCAAATTGGATTTCCACAATGCAATAGCCATACGTAGTTGGGCATCCTGCTCGTGATTAATAGCAGCACATAAGAAAATAGAGACCTATAATTCTTTTTTCATCCGATAGGGCTTATTGGTTTAGAGAAAAAAGACGCAACGATTTAAAATACAAATGATAAAATTTAACACACAACTATTCTCAAATGGAGAAAGAGACATTTATAATTATAATACCTCCAAACTAGGATATATTGCCAGCTCCAACTTGAAAGGTCTTTTGGGATTATGGGAACCGGTTGGGAAAACAACAACCCAACTGCAAACAATTTGCTCTGTGAGAAAAATTCCTTATAACTTACAGATTGACAAATAGTAGGATTACAAAGTCTCACGTTATCTGCAGCAATGCAAGCCATCTATCTAGCTATGCTTATGAGAATGTATCCTAACAAAACTGGAAGAAAAGAAAAAAATACTTAAACAATAGAATCTAAGAACTTGATACCCACACTTTTCTTGAAAGAAACTTAGTGGTAAAAACTTCAAGAAATCCTGGTCCATAAAACTCCCGCATCCAGCCAGAGAATAAACAGATGTGATTCTACAAATCATCAGAGAAGTCTACAGCTTTAGTACCACCATATTAAGAAAAATGCAAAAGTATTGACAAAATGGAATATAGAGGACACATAGACTACAGTACATCAATTTGTTTTCAAGTACCTCAATTGCGCGTACAACATTGCTGTAACCTTTTGCTCTGGCTACCTCAAGAGGAGTTTGACAATCATCATTCAACAATAATGCATTTGCTGGAAATTTGTGCATGTTGACTATTAGACTACTGAAGACGATGGAAAACAGAAAAAAAAAATATTGTAGCGATAAGAATTCAATAGTTACACTCGGTTGCGCAACTCACCTCCATGTGAAAGAAGTAATTTCACAATATTTTCAAGGCCTCTTTTTGCTCCATGATGTAGAGGAGTCCCACCATGACGACCTGATATCAACCCAAAAAGAAACAAACATGCAAAAGGAAGATAGTATTTCAGTTATTCATCATACTTGTTAAGACAAGTTAGCATGTCAAACATTATAGATATACTGCTAAAGATGCCCCCAACCCTTCAACCCCAGGCCTAGTAAAGTGTAATTAAGTCCCGGTTATGGAATATAACAATAAGTGACTATTAATTCTATACTAAAATGGGGAAACAAATTGTTCAATCCATACAACCTTGGAAAACAAATTATTTTCTCTGCAATGTGACATTACCAGTTAAGGACATAGCAGAAAAAGGTTTTATAGAAACTCAGTAAAATCATGATTTAATCCAGGGTACCAAATATGACACTAATAGCTTGTTGGGACTACTTTTTGCACCACCAGAAGCAACTTCAAATAATTGCTTTGAGGTCAGTTTCTTCGTGTTTGGTGGATTTTTGTTTTTAAAAAAATATTTTTAAGCACTTGGAATGCTTTTAAAGAAGCAATAGTAATTGTGTTTTAAAGAAAAATTGAAAAGAAAAAACACATAAAAAGCCTTTTTTAAGTGCTCTTTACTCCTCTCAACAATGAATTTCCTTTTCCTTCTTTCAACAGAACTTTAACAAAATTTTACACAGATAACAAACAAAATTAAACCCATTTGTATAAAAACATCCTATTACTAAACGCGTACCAGGACGATAGGCATTGACATTAGCCCCAAGCTCTATCAACGTTTTAGCCACATCATATAGCCCAGGATTCATACACGCCACAATCAACGGTGTTTTCCCTTCTTTATCCATCCACTGTGACCGTAATGTTCTTTTATTACAAGATATAAATCTAACACAATATTCATCATTTAATTTTCCAAAAAACATGAAAACTGATAAATAATATTTCTTAAAAACAAATCAAATCCAACCTCCAGTCCTGCGCCATTTCTGCAAAGAGCTTTGATGCCTTCGGTGTTCCCGTAATCAACTTGTTTATAAAGTAACTCGTCCTTGGATTGCTGTTGCCCCATTCTGCTCGTTTCGCAGGAAATTCTTTATATGAAAGCTGATGTAGCTTATTTTCCTGGTTAATTCACAAGGAAAAAGAGTAGAACATACACAAAAATAAAAATAAATTGAATGGATTATCAATGAAATGAGGGGATAAAAGCAATTTAGTCCCTGAGTTTTAAAGAAACGACAAATTAGATACATTTTTCTTTAATTTGTAACAAATTAATCCTTTCGGGGACGTGAGGTGTAGAATTGATTAATATCATACTTTTACAATTCTTAAAAAGTGTTTTTTTATCGTGTGTTAAAATTCGTTATATAATTAAAAAATTAGTTGGTATAAAAGCATTGAATTTATTCTTTCATTAATAATTTGAGTTTTAAAATATATATATATTTTAAAAAATTTGATATAATTTACGAGTTTTATTTGATTCAAAAATTATATTATTAGTCGAGTTTTAAATTAAATTACGATATTTTTTATCGAATTTTAACTATAAACATCATCAAATTAAACTTTTTTATAAATTAAAAAAATAAAAAATTAATCCTTAGTTTTAAAAATTCCATCAATCTATATTTTAGTTTTAATTCTAATTTTGATTTTGATTTTAGTTTTAGTTGAAAAAATAGCATTAAGACAAAGATGACATAACTTGCTATAAAATAAAATAAAACAGAGAAAGTTTTAAACTACCGATGTCGCGCGGACTTTTCAAGTCTCACCGTAGTTAGCGTTCCTTGTTGAGAATATATAGAGCTATACTATAGGAACTAATTTGTTAAATTTTTAAAAGTATGTCATGATTTATTGTTTTTCTTAAACGTAGGGATTGAATTATTATTACCCCATTTCTTAATACGGAAGGGGGATTGAATTGATATCTATTAGAAAGTCAATATGAATGGAGCTTATTGGAAATTTATTTTTATTTAACCTAATTTTTCAGTTCTTCATTAATTTTTGGGCAATGTGGTTGTCATTAAAAGATTATTTTTAATAAAATAATAAATTATTATGTTAGAATAAAAGCGCAAAGATTTAAGGTACATCAATTATATTTTTAATTCTTAAAAATAATTTAATAATAAATATTTAATATAATTATTATTTAATATTTATTTTAAATTCAAGTTTTATAATTTTTTTATTGAGATATTTAGAGGGTCAAGTTATAGATTTTATTTAAATTATCTTTTCTAAAAACTTTTTATATATATAAAAAAAATTAATTATATTTTTATTATAATATAATCTCTTATTAAAAAATAATTAAATATTCAAAATAACAAGATCAAACAGTATTATATTAATTTCACTCACAGCAATATTATATTGTGACCCAAATGTCTTACAATTAATTGCCTTGTTTCTTTTCTATGCTCAAGTCTTTTTTTTTTTCCCGTTCTTGAATTTCATATCCATTCAACACTAATACAACGCAATTGATTAGGATGACGATTGATATAAAAAAAAAAAAAAATTAGCTATTTATTAAAAAGAATGCTTTCCAAAATTGTCAAAGTATCATATCCTAACCAGTTCATCTACCGTACAGCTACAAGGGGTTGAGTAGCAGGTTACAGTACAGAAGAATTAAAAAATTGGAAATCATTTAAAAGAAAAAAATTACATTTAGCTATTTAGATTTTTCTGCCACTACAGGTACATAACATTTCAAGGACAACCTGTTCCTGCACTCTATTGGCATTTTGAATTGAAGCATAATTTTCTATCATGCTTATCTTTTGTTATAACGAGGCTGATGGAGAGCGGTTCCTTGATCCTACTCAACAACTTTCTACATTATATGGAAAGAGACTAAATCAATGAAAACTATTTTTAAGAAGGTGGTGCTGCATTGTCAGTTTCCTCAGAATGTCGTGGATTAGAGGTAACATGTGCTGAACTAGACGGTGACCCTGATGGAGCAGTGCTACTTGTTTGCGGACTGTACTTCTTAAGCACTCTGTCTTTGTTTTTACTCCACCATTCTTCTGCTTGATGCTCATCAAATCTCCGTTTACTGCAGAAATATTGGTGACAAACGATTGAATCATGTAATAAATCTATGAAATGAAGGAAGCATAAATCAAGTTAAGCCAACATCAAGCAGTGATCAAATGATACAATATATTTAATTACCCCGTTTGTGTATGTTTGTTCATACCTCAACATGCAGGTCGTGATCTCATGTATGCATGTCTCAATTACAGATAGGTAAGATGATTTATAAGAATAATTTTTTTCTCCACAAGACTGAAGAGTTTAAAATTCAAATCCTAGTTTATTTGCCAAAATGCAGTTTGAATTGGTTAATATTTTCACCAAAATATAAAATAGGTGTATGCCGATCCATGCATGCATTTGCAAAAGAATTTGTTGATTTTCAATTAGATTAATTATTTAATCAAGTACCTGAATCTAACTCGTCTGAAGACCTTGGCATCTTGATGATAAATAAAAGTTACATAAACACCAGGCTCAAATGGTTCAATGTTTTCTCCTTCTCCTGCTATATGAGGTGGTCTGGAATCGAGGTGTGAGCTATGATGAGGTACAGCCTCTCTTGTATGTGACACTGATGATCTATCATTCTCGTGAAGATTATGTCCAATATCATGTGCCAGGTCATTAAATCGTGCAGCATCCTTACGGTCTCCTGTCCTGTGGTTCTGCATGTTAGAAGACTCATCAGCTGGCAGGTGAGAAGAGCTTCCAGTTGCTTGTCGGGTGGAGTCTAAGATTGCAGGCAAGCAAGAATAGCTTTCAGACGCTGCATTTTTCTCTACACAAGCCTCAGCTTGAGCACAAATGGCTTTGAAGGTCTCATTATGTTGAAACTCAGGAGGCAACTTTTCAATCATCTCTTTCAACTGAATGGCAAGAAAGACAGTAGCTTCGTGAAATTGAGGAGGCAACTTCGCACTTAATAAATTAATCATGAAAAAGGAATCATTTCTATCCTCACATGTTATTAAGAGTGATCTTCTGGGTACTTTCTTTTACTCCAGAAAATAAAGAGATGATAAGTTACTAGTAGCAGGAATACAATAATAAGGATATAATTGGTGAGATATGTTTATTCATGTGGTAACAGATTAGCAAGGAGTTTGAATATCTTCTGAGTAATCCATAAAGGTGTTGCCCTTTCTGCAGGTTTTTAGGCATGCCAGTGGACCTGATAAAATACTCTTGCTTGCAGTGCATTTGCCAACAATTCACTAGGTAAAAGTTTTCATAAAATTCCAAGCAAACTTAGCAAGTGTTTCAGACATCAAAGAAATTTAAAGTCTACAAAGAAATCAACTTCTTAAAAGTCAAATTAACTGGTAACTGTTTGGCATTGCTGCAAAGTCTTAATCCATGGACAAAATAAGAAGCTGTTGATCGCCCGAAGGGTCTACTTGACTGAAAAAGCACAACTAAAATTATTTGGTAAACACTTTGTACATGGGAACTATTCTTTACCACCGATTCTCCCTCTTATCCTATAGCATCTCAATCCCAAACATAGCTTTAGGCCTCATTTGGTACTATTGTGCTATGGATTTAAGTTATAGATATTGTGAAATAAAATTAATAGCTACAAAGTATAAGTGGGTGAAATGTATTAGATATCAGGAAAAGTGAGTGTCCATCAACATGCTTATTCAGGTCTATACTGAAGTCTGAAAACAAATTTTACTTCCAGCAGTCATGAGCATTACTATCATCACAGTATTACCACCATTATTAAAATTTCCTATCACATGAAGCATCCATATTAATTTCAGAGGCAATGAAATATTGAATGCATACCTGTTCTGAGATGGACTTGACAACTTCATTGGCTGCTTTGAACCTGGAAGATTCCCCAGCAGCCAGTAAGGCAGCACCTTCAACATTTTTATGCAGGTTGTTTATCTCCATGTCTTGAGCCTCACACTTGTTCTTCAAACTTCTGATCTGAAAGCAGTGAGAAAATTAACTGAATTAGGCTAGATCAAAAGGTCAGATCCTAGATTGAAATCTTACACAGATAAATCAATAGCTAGATGCCACCAAGCAAGCTAAAAGTACAAGAATATATATACTTTACTTGGTTTTGAAGTTTTGCTATGTCGTGTGTTAACACGTCATTTGATTTCTTGAGTCTTTCAATAACCGTCCTAGAAAATCCAGTACGGGGAGGGCTTGGTCTTCTTGAGTATGGTGAACTAGGTCTTGAGTTAGCAGTAGGTGGAGGTGTTGGCTGATGCATTGGTGGTGGTAGTGGTGGGGGCGGTGGTGCCGTAGGCCACCAAGTGTAATTAAAGGCACTAAATGAACTTGGGAAAGCAATATCCTTCAGTTGTGTAAGTGATGGTACTTGAGAGGCTCGACCTATAGAAGAACAATCTGCTTTGGCTCCAGGCTTTCCTGATTTCATCTCAAGGTATTTGACTGCTTCTGCAGAGGGAGGCAGCAAAATCCTGGAAGATCTTACCTCTCCTTTGTCGATTCTCTCTCTGGCATCTATTGAGCGTCGAGGAACAGAAACTTTCCTATTAACATTAGAAGTATTACCGGTATCAGCAGCCTTAAGTTTTGCAAAGCAAGCATCACATACACGATGTGGCTTTCCTGGAGTAGGAGCTAATGCTGCTTTCACTGCTTTTTTGGAACTACAAGCATGGCAATGAACTAGTCCACAATTATAGCAGTTATGCCTCTTTCTAGTGAAACCAAAAGCTTGCCGGCAACCAGAGCAAACTGATTGGTCTGCTCCAGAGACCCACTTATGGATGCATATACAGGAAGTAAAATTTGAGCCACATGATATATTTTTCACATGTCTATCTTTCATTGCTTCGACCAGCGTTGGAGTTTTCCTATCTTCTACATCCCCATGTCCTAATCTTCCATTTGCACCTCTTCCCCAAGTGAATACTTCACTTCTTGAAGTCAGGACAGCAACATGGTATGCCCCACAAGAAATTTCTTCTACGAATTCACCAACCAATTTATCTTGTACCAGGCAAGGAACCTTACCATCAGAAATAGGGTTGCCTAACTGACCATATGCAGTACCACCCATTGTGAAAACATGACCTGATGTAGTGAGGGCAACAGTCATATTAAGTCCACATGCTAGCCGGTAGAAGTTGTAGTCAATAAGAAGAGATACACAAGTGGGAAGCAGATAAGTATCCTTGCTTCCATGTCCCAAACGATATTTGTCACCGTCACCCCATGTAAACAATTTTCTCGATGACATATTTGAACCTGTCTGGCCAAAAACCTCTACAATAGCTGCAGTATGCCATACTCCACATGCAACTTTAATACTTTTTAGTCCATTTAATGATTGAACTTCTTTTGGATAAGTGAAACTTTGTCGATTTCCATGTCCTAGAGAACCAAATGATCCATCTCCAAATGTAAATAATTTTCCATTAGAAGTAACCAAAGCTGTATGCCATGTTCCACATGCAATAGATAACACTTGGAGTCCTTCTAAAGGACCAGAAACTCTTTTAGGTATCCAGTGGCTAACATCTGTGCCATGACCAAGAAGTCCAGCATTATGAGTACCATCACCCCAAGTAAATAAATCACCTGATGTAGAGACAGCACATGTATGATGCTCACCACATGCAACAAAATCTACATTATTAACTGCCAAGAAATCAACAAGATGGGGACGACTAAAATCCCTTTCAATTCCATGACCAAGCCTTCCACCAGATTCCTCTCCCCATGTGAAAACCTCTCCTTGTCTTGTTACAAGAGCAACATGCCGTACACCACAAGCAATCTGATGAACATCAAGAACAACATTTGATTCTAAGGGCTTGGGAGTTAGCACATCAACTTTCGTGGCTAATGAACCAAGAGACCCCTCTGGAGAAGTCCCATCTGACCAAACCTCACCCCATACATAAACATCACCTAATGATTCTATGTCATCTGGACCAGATCCTCCACTTGAACAGCTAGGAGTGCTTGAAACACTAATTCGGAAACCATCTCCAGCACTTGTTTTTAGTTGCATGTTTGAATGTTCTGACGCCGCATCTGAGCTTGTGAAATTTGTGAATGAATCACGAGAATCAACAGACAGCCTTCTGCTTGCGAGGCTATTAGAGAACTCTAGGGTTGCCCCAAATGGCCGTCCATTCTGAAGGAAATCAATACCATTTAGCTGAGATAGAAACATAAAAACTTAGATGTTTAAGAATTACATGCCACAAGAAGGAAAATCCCGAAATAATACAGAGCCAACAATATATTGTTCATAATCCCCAATTTTTAGTTATAACCAATGCATATGACATCAATAAAAGCATATCATCAGACCCAGTTCAACAAGCTCAAGAAAATTCTTGCCTATGTAATGTATCATGAAAAGTATTTGACTTTCAAGGTTGCAACTGTATACTAAATCAAACAAATTGTTTACCACACCTAAACCCTGGGAACTACATGGTTCACTAATTTCCAAAAGTAGTTTTCTGATTAAACAATCTATTAACAGTTTTTGGACCATGAGAATATAGAGCCAGGTTGAATGGTAAAATTGCTTGATAAAGCATTTTTCCAATTCAATAATCTAGTCAATGCACTCTTATGTTTGCAGAGTGCGAGCTTGGTATCCTTCAAATTGTTTGAAACTGAAGTCTTCTATCCTTCACTTCCTTTTTTTTTTTTTCCAATAAGTTCCTTCCTTGGAGGGAATATTCTGGACTTCGCTTCTTGATCGACTTTGAAATGCCTAATGAAATCAAATTACAAATCCATGACCACATCATTGAACTTGAATTAGACATGTATCATAATAATATCTTTGCCAATCATACCAGTAACAGCCTCATTAAAACAAGTTTATGGATGAAATAGAATCTAATATAGGTAGATTCAGTTGCAATTAATTATGAACACAACCTGCCAACCATATGACTAAAAAATTAAATTATGTTACATATTTATCAATAAAAACAGGCTTACAAAACTTTTGAGCGGTTATTTTAGCTCTGCTTTCCTTTTTCTTCTATTTTCTTTGTTTTTTTCCCAAATTCATCAGAGATATTTGGAACTTTTGTCCATTATGAAATCCATACTGGAATTGCTTTTGTAATATCTTGGTCGAAAAGTAACTAAATAAAATTATCATAAAAGGCAACCTACGCCATCATGTACCATTTGAAATTGGAAAATAGAACCATTGTCTTCATAAACATAAAAGAAAACAAATATAGAACTTGCCTACTATGTCAGGAACCTAAAAGAAATCGTGTTGAAGTGAAAACTCACATCAGGAACTTCACTCTTAGAACGTCTATTACAATGTCTTGAAATGATAGTCTTAAGGCCTGCAAACCACACCTCTGTCTCAGCTTTGTCCTTGCAGATCTGTGAATAGAAACAAGTAAAAAGGTAATCCCTGGATTGAAGCATATCAACCAGTGGGAAGATAAGATAAATAAAAGAAAAAGAAATGAATTTGTTTAGTAGCACTGACCAGATCAAGAGATCTTTCACTATTATTATATAAAAGCGAAAACGACAAGTAATCCTTTTCAGGGCGCAAATATCTTTTAAACACAGCCTGTAGGAAGATGGCAAAGAATTATTGTATCTTGCCATATAGATGACCAAAACCTTGTTACTTTGAAACACAAAAGGTCAGCTGAACTAGAATATCTAACTTCAGTTAGCTTCAAAGAAAGGAGATTAACTCACGGTTCTCTGTCCAGGGATTATCCTTGTGATGGTGGATAACTTCAGATGTCTTTCTTCTCCATGTGATAACCAGATAAGAGTAGTTTCATCCTGTTAAATCCACTAAAATTGAGATCATTTATATACTTGAGGGTATTGCCAGATGCATCATCTCCTGACAGGCTGTGAAGATAGATGAACAGGCTAGTTTGCTCAAACATCAATATGAGTGTTTGCACTCACATTATAACATTCTGTTATTGGTGAAACTGCATAACTACATAGGCATGTAAATAAAGGCTTGTTTATAGCTGCGTCCAGTATAATTCAACAATGCCATGAAAATTCATTACAGAATGGGAGGTCAAATATAAGAATTACATATAGAAAGTAACATTTAAATAGACAATGATGGAATCCTAAAACCATTGGTTATATTTCTTATTAAGATTTTATCATACTCGGCCTTTGGCCATCAAGCATATTTCATTCCATGCCAATGGCTACAAATTACTCATACTAAAGGGTAGCTAATATTGCCAGCATTGAGCTATAGTACAATCTCCTACGAACATCACTTTAATGTCCTTTAAAATCTTATCTTTCTTAAATTCTAAGTTAAATTCCTTATAAACTCGACGGTCATTACATGAGTATGGCGATCTTCCCATGTGTGTCTGATCCTATTGTAAACATCATAAAGAAAATTATTGTCAGAGTTAGATGTTTCAGCACGGTTCTATTTATACATCCAAGTGAAACATGAAATAGATAATTCAGCAAACTCCTTGGCGGAGAACCATTCATGAAACATCAGCCTCTGTTGCTGTACACACAGAGTATAACAAAATTGAATCTCTTGGTTTGATAGGAAATAACTCACTGGAGATAATCTGAATGCACGAAACTTAGGTTTCCCTTTCCTGCTGTACTTGACTAACTGAGTACCTTTTTTCAAAGCAATGAGTGCCTTCAAAAGTGATGAAAAAGAAAATAAAACAATAAATAGAGCATCCAAATATCATAATCTTAGGTAAAAATGTAACCACAGCCTAAACATATACTTGCAGTTTCAATCATATGTATTGCTGGAATATTTGAAATTTTCCTCAAGGCTACTTTAAGAAGTCTGGAAATCTTTGATGCTATTAAAATAGATATGGAATAGTTATTAGTTTCCATCATCAACTCTAGCTTATATTTTATGGAACTAGAAAATTATGCAAGGCCTCTTTGATGCTATTAAAATAGATGTGGAATAGTTATTAGTTTCCATCATCAACTCCAGCTTATATTTTATGGAACTAGAAAATTATGCAAGGCTGAGAGGCAGCTCGCGCATGAGGGAATGGATAGATGAACATCAAAATTTTTGCTTGTTCCCAGATGATGGTTTCCCATCCTCAATTGCCTCTTCTTTTTTCATTTCAACAGTAGTGTTTTCTCATGTATATGTAAGATGCCTTCATTTTAAGTGGTGCTAAAAAAATCGATTCATTTCTAACACCACCATACCTCAACCTCTAGAATTGATCAATGCATCTTTTACTCATTTGATTATCTTCTTTCTTCAACAATTTTAGCTCACGCTGTTCATTAATTAACAAAATTGACTAAGTTATTGACCAAGTTTTCTTCTCATCAACCAAATTATTCCACCGCAATTTCCTCTAAAAATATATATCTGTGTCTACGAGTTCATTAATTATCCTAATGACCCATTTAACATACCAGTCTAGTAACTTAAATTTCATTTCTTAAAAATACCAAAATAACAATGATGCATAAAATTTTTCATATAATTTTCCTCAGCTTTACCTAAAATTTTGAGATCAAATTTTGCCCACATATTAACTCCAGCTATTTCTCAAAAAAAAAAAAAAATCTAGCTACATATGATCAAAGCTGACTATATTAACTCTAGCCATTTCTCAAACAAAAAAAAAATCTAGCTACATATGATCAAAGCTGATTAAATCATATATTTTCAAGGAGCAAAACTAATTTATTTAAAAACTATTTCTTAACGTGGACTCTTAAGCAGCTTCCATTGAAACCCAAAATTCAAAAAATAAAGAGGTAAAAAAAATTAAAGAAAGAAGGAAGAGCTAACTTGCTCAATGTCACGCTCAGAATTTCCATAACTAACAGGATCTGCCATTCCATGTGAAAATATAGAAAGGAAACCGCCGAAGAAGAAGCTCAACCGACGACAACAACTGCATCAGGTGGTGGTGCGGTGGCGGCGACTTCCTTGCCCTAGTCTTCATAGATGCATTAAATGTTTCTTTCTGCTTCTTCTTTGTCCTCCTCTCATCAAATACAACACAAACTCTATGATGATCAAATTGTCAAGAATCTCATCACCACCAAGTATACACAATCGACTGTTGATCAATATCAATAGAAAATCGTTTCTCACAAAAAGAAATCTGATTCAAAGAAGACCATGAAGATGAAGATGATCACATGCATGCATGCGTGAGTGGAAATTCCTGATTGAGAAAATGAATGCAATGTGAAGAGAGAGAGAAGGGGAGAAGTAAGCGGTAAGTTTGCAGCTCAAAAGAAATTGTGCTCAGATATTGGCGCCCTTCTTTGCTTGCCTCCACGTCTATACACTACTAACTAATTGAACTTCTTTCTTTCATTCTGTTTTTTTGCTATTTCACTTGTTGCCACGTGGAATGTGGCGAAAATTTATTTATTTTTTTAATTTACTTAATTTTTTTTATTCACTGTTTTTTAATCTCTCGTGGTACTTGAAGTAGACATGTGGTGAATAAAAATGAATTTTAAAAGTATTTTTGAAATTATTTATTATTTTTTAAAAATATGAGATACAAAGTATTTTTTTTATATTTGATAAATTTTAATTTATTTAATTAAAAATAAATATTTAATGACTATCATATCTATTTGATTTTCTAAATATTTCAATAAAAAATTTTTTTGATAACTCTAATTTAAAATAAAGATAAAAACTAAACAATAGTTAGTTCGAATCTTTATTATTATATTATTTTTTATGTTTGATATAAAATGATAGAATAAATAATTATAGATAAATGTATATGCTAATTATCTTAAACAGTATTAAATGTATTTTAATTAATAAAATCTTTTTAATGATAAAAGAAAAATAAGATTCCAATAGAGTAAAATTATTCCATAAAAAAATATTTTAAAATTTATTAACAAATAATATCATATTTTTCTCTAAAACTTGTCTTTCTTTGAAGGGAAACAGTTTATTATAAAATTCTTGTTATGCTTAAAAAGAATATTAATGTTTTCGGTTTAAATTTTCTCCTATAATGTACAATAGAGTGATAAAATTATTTGCACAATTGATATGTTATGGGAAATGTTGCTCCTTTGCCCCTTTTTAATCTGCCTTTATTTCATTTATTTTTATTTTTTTTATTTGTTATTCAGTTTCATATTATTTTCTCAATTAACTTTCTTTTTTTGATACTGACCTTTAAATTAAAGCCTTTCAAACTTTATCCTGCTCTTCATATTAAATCCCGAAATAATAGCCCTGAAATTAAGGATATATAAGTTTATTAAGAAATTTATTTTTATAATTAAAACTCTTAGATAATATTAAAAAAAAATTATATAATAAAATAAAGTGATAGAAAAAAAAAAAATTTGACATGTATTATTTATATATTAAGATAAATAATAAAAAATCGAGTAGCTCCCAAGAGATTTAACCCACCTACACCCCTAATTCAATTAATAAAAAAATTACTTGAAAAATATGAAAGATTCATACTTGTATCTCGTTTGCGAGAATAGACAAAGAATTCAGTTTTACGTATATGTAATATTTAAATATTAGTAACAAATTTTATTTGTATTCAATTATTATTTTGAAATAGTTTTATCTTTATCTAATATTTTAAAAAAATTAAACAAGCATGAGAAATTTTAAAGGAACAATCAAGGTTCAGGTTCTTGAATATTTTTGAGACCAAAATGCTCAGAACTACTTCCATAGCTCCAGGAATAAGATGTACAAAGTATGAAAGTCATATAAAAATTGAATATATCAATCTGAGAAAAGAAATAAATATATAAAAAAAATTATATAAGATAAAAATGATGAGACGGTAAATTGTAAGTCTTAAAAGGCAGTTGGATCTCTGTATCTTTTGAAAATAGCTTCAATCTCTGCCATTACTTCTTGTGGTAATGGCCGCTCAGTAGTTATAAATGCATCAATGTTTTCTTTTAGTTGCTCAACGGAGGTTGCTCCAATGATTGAACTTGTCATAAACGGACGGTCTCGGGTGAACCCGAGTGCCAGCTGAACTGGAGTTAGGCCGTGCTTCTTAGCCATCTCTACATATTTGATTGTTGCCTCCTGAAATTAAGAATCAAATCATTTAACTATCATTGGTTTTGAGTTTATTGATGTATTTACAGTAGCAAGATAAAAAGAAAATAGTCTTTATGCATATGAAGCACAACATCAAGTTCTGAAATCTCGGCCTTGCTCTAATATGACGAGATGGATAAATCTTGAGAGCAACGTTAAGTAATTAGCTATGCAAACAGATTTCAGACATAACTTAGAGATATGAACAAAAGTGCTTCCACTTCTATGCAACTCAAACGGTACTAAGAGGTACCAAACATCTTGAAACACTTCATACATTCTTAAGAAACAAATTGGTACTAGCCTATGACTATAACGACAACTAGAATTAGATTTTTTGGGTAGACACGATTTTCTGGTGCATTATATTTAAATAGTCTTAAGGGTGATTCAAATATATTTATATCAATCATTGGTATCATTTAGATAATCAACATACCTTGGCAATGGATTTATTATATCTTTCCATGTAACCAGGGAAGAGGTTAAATCTTCCTTTTGTGGCAGCTTCAGAATTTATATCCAAATATTTTCCAGTCAACGCTCCACCACCGAGTGGAGAATAAGAAAGTAAGCCAATATTGTAATTGTTTGGATGACAAACTTCAACAAGATCAACTGCAACGAAGCGATAGGACAGACTTAAGAATGCTGAAATTAAAGCAACTACAAATATAATACTTCAAAATAAACAGAATCAAATTGCCTCAAGAATAATTAGTGAACACTTATTAAATTGTAAAAGAAGTATACATACTCAGTAGAAAGCTAGATGTAACATAACCATTGGGAAAGGACACTTAAAAATTTTCATTGTTAATGGTCAATTATATGGTTAAAGGAACTTACTTTCAAAATGACATCTAACTAGTAGACTGTAACTATTTTGGATACTAACAATCTTTGGTAGTCCCTCAACTTTAGCTGCATGAACAAACTCCATAACTCCATATGAAGTCTCATTGGAAACACCAATGTAACGTACCTGGATTAATAAAGCCACAGGAGTTATAGAAATTTGAATCTCTATGACATCAACACAAGCAGCAATTTATTTAAGATGCAATGGAACACATAGATTTCGACGTTCACTATTCTTGTTTCATGTTGTTATAATAGCATATCCATATACAAAAAATTGATTATCCTAAACTCTTTTGATGTTTAAGGCGCTCAAAAGTTTGCTTTTGTCAAGAGATAAATCAAAAAAGAGGAACTAAGAAGCTATTAGGGACATTTAGTTGTTCTGTAAATTAAATCAGATGATTGTTCAATGAAAGCTTACTAGACAGTAATCTGACAGCTGAAGCTAAAGTTTACTTAGTTTTGCAGGTATCACCTTTCCTTCATCAATAACTTCCTGAAAGGCCCTTAGTTGCTCTACAAATGGTTCACTTGGCCTCCATTTTGAATAATCATATGCAAATTCACCAAATAGTGCCACATAGCGATCTGGCCTGGAATGAAAGTTCAAGTAGAATTTTTCAGAAATCTTTTATCTATCATCCTGACTCACCTATAAAAGACAACTTCACACTTATTTGCAGCTTTAAAGCATGATTTAAAGAGGAGAAAAAAAAGAGGAGACAACAAATAGGCATTAAAAAGCATTTTTCCACAAGGTAATCTACTACTTTAAATCTACTACTTTAACGAAGGAAACTGTGTTAAAGATGGTTGGCAACTAAGCACAAATAAATAGAGGAAACTGTGATAAAGATGGTTGGCATCTAGGCACAAATAAATAGGTCCGGTTATCTGCTGATACGTAAGGCCATATGCCACAGTTGATTGAAGTTAAGGGGCATTTTATTATTAAATATGTTCTAATTACATATGTTGCAGGACAACTGCAAATCAGGAAACAATACAAGCTCCAAGATTTTATATTCTAAGATGATAAGTAACATGGAAACCATAAAGTTACCAGTGAATTTGCAATAGGTCAATGTAATCCGTGTTCAAGCGTCTAAGACTTTTTTCTACACTTTCTTTTATGTTTGCAGCATCGACCCGCAAAACTTTTGCATTATCACGCAAAGAATTTGCCCGTTCTAAGTAACCACAAACTTTTGTTGCGATGATAACCTATCCATGATTGAGATAAACACATACATAAATAATCTTAAAGTATTCAAATAGCAGGTATTAGCTTTCAGAATTACATTATTAATATCATCTTCTCAAAACAATGTTATGGGTTTCCTGACAATGCATATGAAGCCATTACCCAGTAATCTGGTATGAGAGTTGGCAAGAAGAAACACTAACAAGATTAGATACGAGGACAACAGTTTTGATATTATTCCTAAAATATAATTTACCATCACAAAATATACAATACAGTTACTTCAGCCAATAAGCAGAGGTTTATCCATCATTATCAATTGTCTTCTCAATAAACAAATAGTGCTATGAAATATGTAGAAGGTACAATAAAGAAATTGGTTTCTGAATTAACACCACTGATGAATGAACTTCATAACTCTGTAATACATTTATAAGTTACAACTCAAGAGCTGCTTCAAGATCTAAACCGCTAATCATAATTGAATTTTCAATCATAACCAGTCCAGTTGACATTTAATTTTCTAAATTTAGAATAGCTACAAATGCAGATTTCATTGCTTATGTAAAATCTCATGCATTTGAGGAAATGGTGTTGCTTGATGTAAGCTGATTTTGATCCATTAGTAAAATCAAGGATAATGAAACTATCGAATTCAAAATCTTTGTTATGCATTTACATAGAAGAAAGACACATCTAGGGTGCCATCCATGATAAACCAAACCTTATCACGGGGCTGAGACTTGAGCCAGCTACTAATAAAGAGATCTGTTCTTCCTTGTGTTTCCTTCTTCATTGGAATTGGATACTGTAAGGCAAAAGGTTGAGCATCACTGTAACTAACAGAGAAAATGAGCAAATGAAAACTTGCATCAACCAATATCTAGTTATAAGGCACACATTTATCTAAGCAAAACCTAATGTCACAATATTTTAAACTATGAATTCAAGACTGCCGAAGATAAGACCGGTTTCTACATAGGATTTTCTTATTAATTCAAAGGAACAGAAATCTTTAAACCAATTGAGATATTTTCAGGGTAAAGAGATAGAAGACTTAGGGGCAATGCTAGTAACAGGGTCTTTCCTTTCTTCTCTTTTTTTGTTTCCTCTTTTGTGCAGAAGAAATGTAATAAATCTTTTGACATTAAAGTAATGATTACCCTGTCTAATTGAAAAGAAGAGAGATATTTCAAGTTAAAGTCAATTTGAAACTCAAGGAAAGACCAAAAAGAAGTGAGCCAAAATAAAATTGTTTGTGGTATGAAGACTTTCAGAATCTATTTGTTTCTGATTGCCTGAACATGTTTGTCAGCATACGTGTGAAAGTATGTATAGGTAATGTGAAAGCAATCTTACAGCCTCTGCAGTGTCAAGAATATTGATGCCATGTTCAAATGCATAGCTAAGCATTTCATGAGCTTCTTTCTCTGAATTTTGTTCTCCAAATGTCATCTGCAAGATTAAAGACTTTATCATGCACAATAACACTTGATAGTAATAGTTCATTCTTCAATATACGGCAATAGGATACAAACTCCACAAACAATATAATGACAGTAAGGCCAACCTAAAGAATACCATTCTTCCATAATTTAGTATCCCTCAAACATAGTGACAATTTCCATGACCAATTACTTAATCACAAGTCTTCCAAGTAGTTCACAATATTTTCATATATCTGAGACAGACAAATAACTTAAATTTCTCAGATTAAGGATCTAGCATGGCACACCCAAGGATCTAAAAGATTTGATATTATTTTACAGAAATTCATAAGAAAACCATTAGAATTGATGTAGTGAACCATTGTAGTATCTCACCAAGTTAAGCAACAAAATTTTTTTTTTATTTTTCATTCTTTTCTTTGTTTGGTGATTTATGGAGTGGATTGTCAAAACATGCTGTGCAAAAGCATCGCCATTTTCACTACTTGAAAGCTTTTACAATTTGCCAGTTTGGATTACAGGTTGTTTTCAAATTTCAATGAAGAGTCCAAGACATCTTTAGAAATTTTGGATAATTCAATCAATTGCTGCAATGACAGTCAAAACAATTAGGTAAGCAAATGTGTTGCCATTGCCAAGTGGGTACCAAAATCTAACTAGTATATGATTAATTAGAAACCTGCTTAAAAGTGTAAGCAAAGAGCTGCTTTCATTTTTCAAGAACCAAGCTAAATAAAGGACAACGTAAATTCCCCCCACCATAACACAGAATAACCAACAATTAATCATCCAATTCAATTCAATTCAATTCAAAAATAAAAACCCAAATCTAAGGATTAAAAAAAACATGTAAACCTCTTGATACAAATAACAAATTCAATAAAACCAAATTCTTACAGTTCCCAAAGCAATTTCACTTATTTCAAGATCAGAGTCTCCAAGTTTCCTGTACTGCAAGGCGCTCTTAACTGCTTGTTTTGCACTGATGGGTGTCTTTACTGCAGTTGTCCTAACAAGCTTTCTTCTCCTTATCGCTTTTGACATCGGCCGCATTGAATGGTGCGTGAAGCTAAGCTGAGGAATAATGTGAGCGGAGGTAGTGGTGGTTGTGGGGGAGGGAAATGGAGGAGTTGCACAGAAAATAGTTGTGTTAGCCATTGGTTAATGGTAACTCTGAGCTTGAGTTCTAGGCAAACTGAAGCCAAGTGGCTTCGTTTCTTCCTTTCCTTCGCTTTATCGAAACTTACTTGGGTACAATCGGGCTCGGGGAGAGTGCGGATTGTGTTCACATATAGCCCGATTAAACATGGGTCAAGTAATTGGTCCATCTTCTATTCGGGTTCTACCAGATGATATTCGCAGTGAATACACGTGCGAGTTTTTTGAAGGTTTTATAATTTCTGCTTTCTTAAAAGTTCATCAGCCTGTCTAAAAGCATTCGACCCTTAACCTAAGCAAATGAATCATTTAGCCTCATACGAAAGGATATAATGTATTCTATTCGACAGTGAGAATTAATATCTTTTACTCTATTATAATAAGTGCATCTTCCATACGTACAAACAAGTCTAAAATTACCCAATTCTATAATACCTTCAATTTTGTCAAATAGACACTAACAGAATTTTTGACTTTGACTGTGATTTATTATTTTTTGTTTCAATTAAAATATCCTAAGATCATTTCTTTGTTAAAACTTATGCTTAAGATCAAGCTAAATTTCATGAGCTGATTCAACAAATATAATATTTTAGATATCTCCGTAAAAATTGAGTTTAAAATTCATGAGATTACTATATTATTATTATATATCCAATAATTCTCAAGATTAATGTTATTACTATTAGGTTTGATAAGTAAACTATCAATGAACCCTAATTTATTTTTGACTGACAGAGTAATCTTTATAACTCTACTTTAAGAGACAGTTATCTCTTGCCAATAATTATGATACTAAAATACTACTTGCATTATCAATTTGATACAGTAAATAAGGATTGAAAAGATTATTAATGATAAATTTATAAATTATCGAATTAGATCTTGTCCAGGATGCCTTTGATGTCAACTTCCAGCTCCACTCTCTGCTCCAGAAATTTTGCAGAA
>JAVXUL010000010.1:7501592-7516647 GCA_035590515.1 Trichilia minutiflora | reverse complement strand
TTAAGTTGACGTGGCAACCCTTTGCATGCATTGTTTGCATGTGCCTTGCATGCTAGATGCTAACAGCCACGTATCATATACATATCGTGGTGTTATTTAACAACAACAAAACAAAATCATGGTGAATATTGGAGATTGGAAGAAAAAAGATAATGGCTTTTTAGTGTGTATAACTTGAATAGTTCTCCTTTATTATTATATTCTTAAAATTTCGAAGAAAAAGAAACATTTTTGTTAGATTGATTAGTTTTAAGAATTATATATATATACACACACACAATCCCAATCCGTTGGTGCAATAATTCTTATAACCATATAGGGTCCTAAATAATTATGGCATAATATTTGTTGCATTCCTAAAATGGGTAAAAATAAATATACTGTTGATATAGGATGTTGTTTGTCTTCAACCTCTAGCACCTCGTATTCTTGGTTAGTTCTTAGTTCTGTTTACGGTAAAATAATGAAAAAGTCAGAGGAAAAAGTAGTTTTCCAGCGAAAATCTTTCGATATTTAAGTGAAAAAAGTTTTGCTTGTATAGGGGAATGATGAGAATAATCAGAGAATATGCAAGAATCAGTGGAACATTTAGAATCTATCATTCCGTGTGTGTCTCAGTATGTATATTAGAGAGAGAGAATGATTACTGTCCTCAAATTCAGTTGATTTGTGTGTGAATATTATGTCCCTAAGAAGTTATACGTATCTCCTTCTTATTCTCGGATTCTATTATGATGAAATCATGAGATTTTGTACCTGTTGACACATGTCATTTTTTGATTGACATGCTCTAAAAAGTTATTGCGGGAATCGTGGATTGTAGCCGCTGTAGGTGCCGAACCATGTCATGTGTATTTTAGGAATATTATGAAAAACGATGGGGTCGAATGTCTGATTCCCCGAGGTTCCAAATCCTCTTACTCCTTTTGAAAATGTGTTAGGACTTTGATGACACCACACATTAGTGTCGTAGATGTTATTACCTTTCACAAGTGTTCCCGAGGCTCTGATACTGTATATGACAGATGCTTGGACAAATATCCGAGGCGGGATCTCAGATAAATGTTGCTAAGGATATCCTCTACGCATATGTTTGCAGGGTAATTTGAGAAAGATTCTCTGAACTGATGATCTCAAATGGCTCGTCTGACCCGATTCTATCACCTTTATTATTACAGGAAGAAATCTCAGAATGTTCTCGTATTCGAGGATTGGTGGGGAGAGTTATGCCCGTATGATGGGCCTAGACCTTTGGATTGGACTTAAATAAAAATACCCAAACATATACTATTATTATTTGGAACATATTAATAAAATATAATAATATTTATTCATAATGTTTATATTTATTGATTAATTGATAATACAATTTTCAGTAACATATTAAAACTAAAATAACTGCATCATTACTTTAATATTTATCGTATTCTCTTCATGAATTATTTAATATTCATTTTAAAACATAGGATGCGTATACAGGATCATATGTGATGATATTAAATATAGGATAAAACTTCTGATCTGACATCTTTGATATTTCAACAGAAAAAATCCTAAAATGGGAATCGAACCTAGGACACAAAGTCTACATAAATTTAACCCCCATCACCAAATCAGTTCTAGAGAATTTTTTTTGTACAAAAAAAAAAATAAAATCGCACTTTCAAAAGATAACGGTCAGCCTCTTCTAATTTTATTGGTTTCGAGCTTAGTTTTAATATAATTGGACTGATAAAATTGATTTTGCAAATAAGGTTGGTCGTACATGAATCCACATGTTTCTAATACAACTTGGCTTAATTTCTCTTATACTTAGCATTCAATAATTTTTATTTTATAAACACATCAACTCAATTTCAAACATATTATTACTCTCTTGAATGGTCGATATTCGTCATGTATTCCTTTGATTTGGGGAGATACAAATCCACTCAGCCAGTTCATGGCTCGGCCTATGAAAGATCCTTGAAAAGCTTGCAAATGTGTTCTGACATATCTAAAAGAAGCTATGCATTTTGGTCTTGAATTTCTCCCAAATTGTTTCCTTGATTTAGTTGCCTTCACAGATGCAGATTGGTTGTGTGATGTGGATGATAGGAAGTTTGTTAGTGGTTGCTATCTTTATCTTGCTAGAAATCTGATTTCTTGGAGCTCTAAAAGCAAATGTGGTTGCCAGATCCGGTGCAGAATTTGAGTATTGTGCCCTAGCTCTTGCATGCACTGAACTTTCCTCGACAATATCTGTTTTTTCTGAAATCAACTTCAAACTTCCTAATCCACCAATCATTTAGAGTGACAGCATAAGTGCATTTTATTTGATAAAGGAGCCAATATGCAGTTGATATCCATTCCTGTCCTCCATTCAAGAACCAAACATGTTGAAATCGATCTGCATTTTATTAGAGATAAAGGAGCCAATATGCAGTTGATATCAGGCATGTTCTGAGTATCTGATAGATGATACATTAACTAAACTTTGCCATTTCTCAGTTTAATTCTTTATGAACCAAACTCAAGGTCCTTCCCACAACCGTGAACTTGAGCGGGAATATTAAAGAAGAAGCAAATTCAGATTCTGGTCACAATCCTTCCCGGAGCTTGAAGAAGAAAGTCAATGCCGAGGTGGATGATTACTCAGCTGCTAACAAAGCAATCGTAAGCAATTCAGAATCAATCCATGGTTTAGCATGGGAAATGCCAGTTGTCATCAACTCCTATAATGACCACCATGATCTTATGCAACCTAAGGTTGATTTAATTCATATAATTTCTCTTTTATTCTTTGATTCTTTATACCAGATCATGGAAACTTGCAGTTTCTAGCTACTTTACTGTTGCATATAAAAAAAATATTTGTATTCCTGGTCATTTGAGATTTTGTTGTCTTAACTAACACGTCATCAGGAATCATATAAACCTTTTACTATTCTTCCAAAGACCAGGAGATGTTCCTTCTTTTTCTTTTTCTTTTTATTTAATACAGGAGTTTGGTCAAATTAACCCACTCGTACTTGTTTGCGATTCGAGAGTGACATTTTCCCACTTTCCACGTGAAAATCTCCACGTATTTTGTTAATTAAAAAATAATTTAAGTATTTGTGTTAACGAAAAGTGTCAATCTCACAATCCCAGATTTAGAGCTTACAAATTAATGATTGATAGAACATAGAACATAGAACAAAATAAAATAAAATAAAAAACTAAATTAAAAGTTGTTTCTATATTTAAAACAAAATTTAGGGCATTAACGCGGATAAAATATCACTAAATTAAATATATTCTTAATCCGAAAATTTAAACCAGTGAAATTTATGCCAATCCATGTATAATACCTCACAATTTTTGTATTATTTTCTCTAAACTAGATGGAACTTCTCACAAACCAAATATTTTGATGAGGTAATAATGAACTCATAACAACAAACACAACGGGAAAAAAACTTAATGACTGATTTTCAAACAGAGCAATGACTTCAAGCACTACCAAATAGGATCGGCTTCTTTCATGTATTAGCTCTCAAGGTTTGTCTCAGCTAGTTCACGGAGTATAACGTTAATCTCCAATTGTTTGTTGACCTTGTGGAAATGAATGAACATCTTGTCTTTGGGAGGCAAATTGTCTTTGATCACAGGGTGGTCGAGAAACTTGCTCTTCCATGCAGTGATTGTTGGAAATTTCTCTGGGTTCAGAATCTGCATCGATCCAACTTCCTCCCAGATGGGCAGCCAGTAAGAAATCCAACTAAGAACAATGTCCAAATACCCAATATTCTCTCCTCCGAAATAACTCTTTCCTTTGAGTTCTCCCTCTATCTTTTCCATAGCTTCTATTGCTTCTTTCACAGCACTTTCCTTTTCATCTAGTTTAGTCCACATAGCCGTCCACGAAGCTTTCATCAGCTGAACAAAAATTAGGGTGAACAGAGTTTGAATCAGTTTATTAAAATCGATGGGTGATATTGATATGAATGAACAGGAATTAAATTTAACACTCACCTTTTCATCAGCAAATTTCGCCCAAAATCGAGCGACGGCTTTTTCATAAGGATCTTGAGGGCACAATGGATTTTCCTGCCAAGTCTCATCGACATACTCAAGAATAACACACGATTCAGCAATAGGTTTCTTGTCATGAACAAGCACAGGAACTTTTTTATGAACCGGGTTCAGTTCCAGTAGCCTGGTGCTTTTCTTGGAGATATCTTCTTCAATGTATTCATAATCAATACCTTTTAGCTTCAATGCCAATACTGCTCGAAACACAAAGGGACAAGCCCAAGCACCCAAAAGCGTCAAGTCTGTTGCCATAATTTTTGCAGCTACTCCTGCTTGTGAGTGTGATATAAAGTCTCTGTATGTCTTATATACACTAAATCATTGCCAACTTATTATGACATTTGAAGACGGAAATTTTGACTTCTGCAGATAATAATTCCATTTTTCTGCGGTTGTTAAGACGAGTATTTACTAAACTAATTAAATTTAGAACTAGGTAACTGCATGGACAGATTTTTCCTAATATTAACAAGATAAATTTCATTGACTTATATCTTAAGTTGAAAAGTATTTGGCTTCGGTCTCGTAATATAATAACATTAAAATATATATATACACAGAATAATATTCAGATGTGGATGTTTTCACGTTTGGAAATGTGCATTCAGTAAGAATCAACATTGATTATGAAGAGGTTTCTAAAATGTAGAAACATTGTGTTATTCACTAATTTTTATAAACCCCTATTTATAAATTAATTTATAATTTTAAGGATATATCTTTAACTAAAGTTTGATTGAATCTAATAATTATGATAGTTTTTTTTTTTGTCATATATTTTATCTAATAATCGATAAATAAATAATAAATAAAATTTTATTTTTGATTATTTTGATTTAAATAAAATCTTATCTCTAATTTTTTATTATATTAGGAAGATTTTGCACAAAACAATCTGATTTTGGCACAATGTAATGCCAACTTGCACAAATTCACTTTTTGAAAACATAGGAACATTTGTCGAAGAATATACTTATTACACTCTATTTTTTTCTTATACGTAAAAAATCCTAATTTATTTAATTAAGGACAAACGCTTAATAGTTATCATATTCGAAGGAACAGTTCAGATAAAATCCAAGACTCAGTCCTATAGATGCTTCAAAAAAAAGAATCCTGATCGCTCAAGCTTAGGATAAAAGCTAAACAACTATTATATTGAATTTTTATCACTAGTTACACCTATGGAGTTTTACACTACTTATTCCTTGAGAACTTTTCTCGTGTCGAGAGGCCCTCAAAAAATTATTGTGATGGATAATTATAGATATATCCCTTAAATTTAGTAAAATAATAAATAATATTATAATTAATTAATTATAATATATAATATCCCAATGTTAATTATGGTTTTCATTCAAATATAGAAAGTAATTTAAAAATAAATAAAATATGTATTTATTTATTATTTTATTGAATTTTAAAGAATTTAAACATAAATATTATATTAATATATTAGATAACTGATTAAAATAATAGATTTATTAGTATATAAATAAATCAATTATACATTCGTCTCTCATGTTATTTTATAAACCTTTTATTTTATAAATTTATCAAAAATTTTATTATTTTTAGGATAATATTTTTTGATGTAAAAAAATTACAAATTGAATTTGAGCTAATTACAATATTACAATTATGTTTTAAAATTATAAAAAATTTATTATATAAAAATAAGCTTAAAAAAATTATAGTTCTTTTTATTTTTTAATAATACATTTTTTTACATAATTAAAATAAAAAGACTTTTACTACCATTGATAAATTTTATATGCTTGGTGAATTTTATAGTTTAAAGTCTTATAGAGTACAACTTTAATAGTATTTTTTTAATATTTGTATTATATATTTATTTTTTATATTGTTGTCTTTTTAATTTTAATTTTTTATTTAAAAATATATTTTGAGAGATAATATTTATGAAATTCATTTTATTAATTGTATATTTATTTTTTTAATTATCGTTATTTATATTAAATTAAATATTTAATTTAACTCAACTTATTACAAAATTCATAATATGCCCCTGCTCATGTCCATACACAACACAGATAAAGTATAGTTTTTTTATAAAATAACGTTAAGGATTGATTAAAAAAAAGAATCTAATTTTGAAAGCTACTAAATCCGATTTTATTTCAATCAAAAGTAAACGAGATTCTTAATATGTATAGTATGTGTGTGTGTGTATATATATATATATACATACACATACATTATATATATATATATATATATATGGGTAGGTGGGTGGGTGGGGGTGCGTGGGGGTGGGGGTGTGAGAGAGATATAAGATATGACCATCCTATGGCTACAAACCACGAAGTAGAAAATTAGGGTTCCAAGGAATCCTTTGCCAAGAAATTCACTTTAATTATTCCCATATAAATGCAAGTGAGAGCGGGACAATTATATGTTAACAACTCTACAGTGAAAATGAATGAACTAATAAACTTTTGAATTCACGTATTTATAAATTATAACTCATTTATTTTTCTTTAAAAATTAATAATAAATAAAGTGCCTTAAAGATTGAGGCGGCAATATGGACTATTGAAACAGTCTAAACCAACCCCGTACCTAACCTTACCAATTTGATGATGGAGAAATTAGGGGACACAATTTCCTTAAATATTAATGAATTAGTCATGAATTGGATTGGTAGTATGTTAATCAATTTCTATTCAAAGAAAAAATAAAATCTTACCAATTGAATTTTATTTTTTCTTTGACTTTATAATGATAAAATCCTCACTTACTACGGAGAAAAAAAGTGTTGATATTGTATGTCCTAAAATCGATAAAAGTAATTCATATTATCGATTTTAGATATTTTTGTATTGAAATATTTTTTGTAATATGTATAGTCTATATTTATTAATGAAAAAATTATTTCTGTTTATATGTGTACAATGCTTTCTCTTCTTATTCATATTAATGATGGAGTACACATATGAATTGCTCAGATAATTAATTATTTAAAATATTTTTTACGAAAGTCGTATCAATTGGGTATTGATACTCTACAGTAAGTATATTGAATGTCTCCGATAAATATCGTAAGATGATATTAGTACAGATAATATTATAGTCATGTTACTAGAACATTAATGTATATTAACAGTTAGAGAACTATTTTTTAAACGTGATTAAAGATATGATGAATCACACAGAAGTATGATATCAATGATTCATTATATGATTATACTAGTGGGATAATTATTTCTTTAACCTGAGACATCATTGTCATCTTTCGATATAGATGTATATGATTTATATAGTATATAAATGCAAAACTAATCATATCTTGTACACAAAAGTCTGTTTGATCATGTTTTGTTTATATGAAATATTAATAATAGTCAATAAGGGATCCATTGACTTAATATAAAAGATTTTGATATCTATTAACTTGATGCGGATTGGAGTTCCTAGTTAGATATTGATAAATATCTAAAATATAAGTCTTTAATCAAAACAATTAAGAGTTACATAAAAGCATTTCATAGTAACAAATTCAGAGTATAATAACCAATAACTCGAGCTGAAATTGAGTTTATGAATTTTGATATCTGTGAGTCATAATTCAATTGGGATTGAATGAACGGAAGGAATCTATCTACACGTGACATGCAATCGAGTATAAAATGTTCAATAAAAATTTTTTTCATTGTGGTTTAAAGGTTATGATACATTATTAGATATTAATCATAGTCCCTGAGTACCCAAATGATTCAGAATAAGATCAATGAGATCGATTTCGACTCATGACTAATATCACTTGTAACCTGAGAGGTTACATTGTATATTTATCGTCATTACTGCTATTGAACAGAATAAATATTATCCGCAAGAGAGTTAGCTCTCTCAAAGATAATATATGATCAAAAATTGTAAAAGATTTACACGTTAAATAGTTTAACAAATATGATAATTAAATTTAATGACCCAAATATAATTTAAAATAAGTTATAATATTTTATTAATATTTTAAAATATAAATAAAATTAAAATAAATATGATCAAAATAAGTTTGATCGAACTTGAAATCCATTTGTTCTATTTTTAAAATATAAAAATTTAAATAATATTTTATATTTATTATTGAAAAGTTTATTTGACAATTTTCGTAATCTATTTGTCTTTGATTAAAAAGACTAGAGATATTTTAGTAAATGAGAAAAAATATATAAAATTTGTTTTTAAGAAAAATCAAAATAATATTATCTTTCTCTCTCTAACACAAACCGTTGTGTGGGTCGGTGGGTGGGTGGTGGTGGGGAGGGGAAGAGGTTGTGATCATTTGGATTGTTCTTTTGAAAATTTTAAGTTTTGTGATTAATTTCATTATTAATTTATTAAAGATTAGTGAATTAGTCTTTAATTATATTTAATTTTTAGTAATTTTGTATAATTTGATGATTTTGTACTATATAAACCCCTTATGTTTCTTTTGCTTACTGTAAACTCTTCAAAAGGTTCCAAGGACTTGAAGTCGATACAAAATTGTTAGAAAAACGACGAATACAATCTCTAATTTCAAAAAATTAAAGCCAATGTGATTACAAATGTTATCAAGAAATTGTTAGACTTTAATGTTCTGTCTTTTAGCCATAGTTACAAATTAGGTGTTGAATTTTGTGACCATTTTATAATTAAATTATTGAATGAAATAAGTTTCAAAATAAAATAAAAAGAATTTTATATGTCAATTTCATAACATATTATATACAGGTTTTCTTCCTTACACAAATAGTCCTACCCACTTCATACGAAAAAAATATAAAAAAAAATGTTTTACTGTTCAACATCTCCAGAAAATTGTTTGTCTGTCTCTTCTAAAATATTTCTATTAATTATGAAAGAAAATTTGGATTCTTTTTTGTATTAGTTTTAAGGAGGGAGTCAAAGTTATTAACCTATTGTGGGAATAATCTGACCGAAGAATATTGATCATCTTGAGGATGGGTGGTGAATAAGTAAGTGAAAATAATGTAGTCAATGAAAAAAAGATTATGTGAACATAATATATATCAGAAAAAGGCTTAATATGGGAGAGTTTTAAATTAAATAGAATATGAGTTGAAGAGTTTAAAATAGTTTTGTATTCTTAAAATTTAAGAGAATATATTATATTTTGAGAATAATATTGTATAATTATAATTATATAAAAAAGGGTAAAAAGTTTTGAAGAGGGATTAAATTTTCTTTTACAACAGGGATTATTCATAATATAAAATAGTGAGCGTTTGACCCAGTAGGTTTAACCCGCGATTATAAGTTTCAAAACTAAATCACCTAAATTTTGTTGCGTTGGATTAATTTTTGTTTCTTTTCTTTTCATCTTTTTTTATATTATTAATCTCGGAAAAAGATTAATCATTGATTGATTATTGATTTGAAAAAATCAACTCTCAACATGTATTAATTAGTTATCATATGGTAGATGGTAAGCTCTGTCACTGTCTGTCGTCCTAAGCGGGGCCTTAAGTAAATGTTTCTCGCGCACGTTAATTTGTAATTTTCTCTTCTTACTATTGTATGATTGATTGAAAGTGTAGGAGACTATTTTGGCAATGTATTTTAGTCTATGGCTATTTCCATGTTTGGTAGATGAGAAAATGAAAAGAAACCTAGAGAAAATGACTGACTTTTAGAAAAGCAACAAAGAATAATATTTAAAAAAAAATTTCTTAATTTCGTGTGCTTGTAACTAATGTTGAGAAATGTCTTCCTCTTTTTTTCCCTTTCTCTTAGTTATTTATATTTTATATTTATCAAAAATTATCAATTTATCTTATTTTTTATATTTTATTTATAATTGTGTCATTTAACTATTTAAATAGCCTACAAAAAAATGGCTATTTTAACTTAAATTAACTCACAAATTTGCTTCAAGCTATTATTTTTTACAATTCAAAGACTAAAATATATAATTAAAAGTAAACATTTAATATTATCAATTTATCAATCGTTTTGATTATTAGGTTACATCAAATAAGTGATTTAAAATTTTTATAATTATTTTAAGTAAAAAATTTAAACCAAAATAACTCCACCTTTACAAAATGCTTCTACAATAATGATGTTATTAATTATTCCTTACCAATTATAATATTTTGATATTAAATATGATCTTTATATTCAAAATTTAGGGATAATATAGTAATTTTTTATATTATTTATGCATGCGTATATGGCTAATATATAAATAGTTGACACATGATCGCGGTTCAATAATTATTTTAAAATTTTAATTTGATGAAGATTGAATTTTAAAGTTATAAAGACAAAGACTCTAATGATATTTTTTAATTTGAATAAGGATTTAAGTGAAAATGTATACTCATCAATTCGTTCGAACAAATAGGTCTATTCGTTCAAACGAAATTTTAGGGATTCCCTTAATTAAAAACTGATTTCGATTCATTCGAACGAATTGGACAATTCATTCGACTAAATGCATTAATTCATTTGAACGAATCGTAGTTCATTCAAACGGTAAAAATCAAGGCTTCTTGACTTTTTAGGTATCAAAGGATTCATTCGAACGAATTTCGTAATTTATTCGACTTAATAAGCAAAAATCCTTGCGAAATGACTGTTTTGTACCTATCTAAAATTTTCTTCTTTATATTTTTTAAGGGTAAAATGATAAATTAGTCTTATATTATAAATAAGGGTTAAATCCCCTTCTCCTCCCACGTTCTCCTTCCTCTCTTTCTTTCCTCCTTCCTTTCCTGTATGTACTTTGTTGCATCACAAAGTCTACCACTCCACCTCGCTAATTTCTTATTCTCTCTTCAATTTCTTATTCAACTCAATGCAATGTTCTAAACCTTCTGTAAACCTCAATTTATTGAAAGGGGTAAGAAATCACAAAGGAAAGAATTAGGGTTTTTAGTTCAAATTGGGGCTTTTCATGAGCTAGCTTAAATCAAAGCATTCCTAAGATACTACAAGGTAAATGACAAAATTTCTAACCTATTCTAATCATTTATTTCGCATTTAAATAAATTTTAACTTTGGGTATTAGTGTACATTCGTGAATTTAGATTAGTTTTAATTGCGAAAATATATGTTATAATTTTTTATTTAGGTTATATGATAGTTAGTCATACAAAAAGGTAGCTAAAATGCAAGTTTGGAAAAATGTGGGTGAATCAGAATAATAAATAAGTTACTGTTCCAATGAAAATTCATGGTTCATTTGTTGAGTTCATTAAAATAGGTTAAATTATATTAGTTGAATCACAAATTGATTAGATTATAAGTTTATATTGAATTTGAATGGTTAGAAATCAAGTAACCCACGAAAAAATGAGAATTTATTGATTATACGCACAAGTCAACTTTAGAAAACCTGGATTATAATACATTATGTGAATATAATCTTTATTCATGTTTTCGCAGTGAGAATTAATGTGGTTATTGGCATATTTGTTTAGGTGATAATACTCAAATAAGAAATTCACGTGACGTGCCGAGGAGCGAGGGGTGATTAGGAAGTGTATAACCTCCTTAAACTGTTAGTGGTAAAGTGAGTGGACACTTTACCTTATTTTTATTATTTCTAAATGTTTTCGTAATATATATTTATTTTATTTTAAGTATGATAAAGAGTTAAAAATATAATTTTTATATGTATGTATATTTTATGTTTTACTCGTTAATGGATTATGAATTTCTTTTAACATTTAGTTTGAATTTGTCTAACATGAGGTCAAGAGGCAAGGTTGATTTTATGATCGATAAAATTTTGATGATTCTCCTGCTGTTTGAGTAATGGTTTGAAACTTTATGTCATTGATGCTTATACATATATTTTCATATTTATTTATTGGACTTGTTTGATATATGATTATTTATAAATATTGATGATTACCACTATAAGGATTAAGATTATTTGTTTACTGTAAGTCTGTAACTATAGAGTAATAGCCTAGGACTGATCTTAGAAGAGATTGTCTAGTGAGTAAAGATCATAGGTTGGGTAGGTGTATGATGATATGAAATGATATTGTATGAGGAAGTTATGCCCACCTGTGAGTCTCGTTATGGATGAAAACAGATAGGGTACTTGTAAAAAATATTATACTAATTTTTATACCTGTTTATGTGTAAGGTAGCCGAACTTATCTTAAATTTGTTTAAATATATACCTACATTATCCATACGTATCCTAAATTCGATTAATAATACCATATACTACCCAATACCCTTATAAATATCGGTTTAACTATTTTTTTCTTGAAATACAAATATAATAATAAATAGTCTTAATAAAAATTCAAATAAAGTCCATATATGATACATAATCCATATAAATTACACATATATTATAATTAAGTTCAAAACATTCTAATTCTTTATATAAGCATAGTATTTGTCTAAATTCTAATACAAAATTGTATGTAAGGTAAATTATCCATTTCAATCATGATGGCTTGCAAGAAAATTAACCATCAATATCGTTTTTAAATGTACATAAAATAGTTAAATTAACACTTGGACAAAAAACTGTAAAAAAATAATCAATAAGAATGTCAATAGTATAATAATTTGTTAAATGTCATATTTAAAATAAAAATAATTACACTCAATGGATTTCATGATTATCTTTAGAGTTTGACCACAACCAATTTTGTGTATATATCAATGCCTCTAAAGTACCTTCATAAAGCCTACTTATATGGATATTGACAACTCTTCCGCTAATGCTAAAGGCAGACTCAGATGCAACAATAGATACAAGCACTGTTAAAAAATCTCTAGCAATTGATTATAGAGTTAAATACTTTATTCCATTTGATTTTCACCAATTAAAAATATCAAAATCTAAACTCCAAGACAAAACAGGTTCCTAAAGATAGAAATCTAATTCAGATTTCATTTGAACATTGCTTTTTAAATTAAGAAATGCCATTAAATCTGTGAATTTTTTTTATATTAATTTTGAATATCAAAAAAAGGTTGTGGAACTAAAGTTGAAAAAGTGGATTTAGATTGCTTATGCTTGGATGCCCTAGATTGATACTCATTAAGTAAATTGTAACAAATTTGTCGTACTACCTCAATTTCATTAGTTGTCTTATCACTATAAATCATAGGGTAATAGTAGTGAATCACTTTTATTTTATACCTTGGATCCAAGAATACTACCACGGCTAAAACAGTATAGACCACCTTCCAATATTTTTAAAATTTGTCAAATATTTTTTTGGCTTAGAACATCATCATTAAAAAGCATCTAATCTATCAAGGCATTTTGAAGTGAACACATGGAAACAAAAAAGCAATTTGTTATAGGATAATTTCTCTTAGAAAACAGTTCAGTGATGATATAAAAGATTTCCAATTTTTTAGCAACTTTTTTAGCCATTACCCAATTATCCTCAAAAGACACATTTGTGAAATGCTTTTCCTTATTTTTCAACCTAGAAAAGACATTCTTATACCCAATTGTTGTTTGAAGCATCAAAAAGTTGAGTTCCAATGTGTTTCACAATCTAAAAACAACTTTTTGCCATAACTAATCTTCAATTATTTTGTCATTTCTTCAAAATTTTCCACTTTTTAAAGAGTGACTAACCCAAATGCTACACTATCCTTAATTATAGTACGGGCATTATCAAGAATTCACAACATACCCTTCGTCACAAGATTCAAAATATAGGTACAACATCTCATATGTAAGACTTTTCCATCACACATAAGATCACCATACAATTTTTTTATAAGTATAGAAATCGTAATATCATTAGAAACACAATTATCTACTATTATAGTATAAATCTTTGTCTCCCTATTTCACTTAGTGAAAGTGTAACGACCCGTGTTTTCGAACAAGGGTATTTTCGTCTTTTCAGTGATGTGCGCTCGAGTTCTGTAAGGATTTTGATGTTTCGAAGGTTGATTTGAGTTTTCGGAATGGTTAGAATGGTTGAGGACTGAGTATGGATGTTGGGAATTGATCGGGGACTCGATCGCATGAGAAAATGTAAGGTGGAAGGCATTCGGTCGAACGAATAGGGCAGTTCGGTCGAACGAATGGGATTCGGTAGAACGAATGCTTGGTTCGGTCGACCGAAATTTGTCCAGAGAGCTCGCGAAACTTTGGTCGAACGAAGGGTTGTTTCGGTCGATCGAAGCATCGTTCGATCGAACGAAGGGTAGGATTCGGTCGACCGAATCGTACGAAAAGTCCGATTTACCCCGGTCTGGAAGCTTCTTTTCTTAAATAAGTGGGGGCAAAATGGTAATTTCGCCCCCATGTTTATAAAAAGGGGGTTTGACCCCCAGATTTTTAGCTTTTCTTCTTTTCTCCCCCTCCTCTCCTTCACCTTCGTTCTTCCTCTGCCTCTCACACGCCCTTCTGATTTCTCTTCGTTTCTTCGATTTCTTGTCGCCATCATGCCGAGCTTGACCTCCTGAACGCATTGGTAGCTTCGATTGGGCACGAGGAAAGCCGAAATCGCGTGGGAGGGCTTAGGGTTTCGGAACCCATTTTGGGGCTTTCATCGTTCCGGGCCAAATTGAAGAAAACCGACCGCACCACGAGGTTCGTAGCTCCGTTTCTAACCCGTCTGTATATTCTTTTACATGTTTTAAGCATTTTGATTCATGGGTACCCATATGTGTATTTTCATAGATTTATCGCGTTTCGATAGGTTTTAGACTGTTCTGTGAATTGAAATAAAGTCGGAAATATTGTAGGAAGTTAGTGGTATGATTTTGGAGAATTTGGGTGGACATGAACAGTAACCAGAGTTACTGTTCACAGCAGGCATGTGGGGTCCATATGCCGAAATGATGGAATTGAATTGAATTGAATTTCGGTAGTGAGAGTTGAGTAATTGGTGGTGTAATGCAAGTTTTTCTCGAATTCGTGTATTTCCGAGTGTAGGAAATTTAGGTCGCATTTATTCTTGCATACGCGTCTCGTTTGTAATTTAGAATGTGTATTGACGGAGTTTCGATACCTGTGTTCAGGCAT
>JAVXUL010000010.1:7490348-7501492 GCA_035590515.1 Trichilia minutiflora | reverse complement strand
CCATCCCACATTGTCTAGTTAATTGTTCTACTCCCCTCCTTTAGCCTATAAATAAGAGGGGGATGTTGGGTTTTAGGGTGTGTGAGATAATTGAGAGTTTTGGCTTTGGGTCTTTTGTAAAATTAGGCCTATAAGTCTTTAGGTCCTTGAAATTAATTCGGACCCTTTCGATTTAAAGTTTTTTACTCTCTTTTATTTGTGAGATTACTATTGGTGTCTTGTTATTTTGTTGTTTAAAATCTCTTTTTTGTTAATTTTCTGGGAATATTTTCCCAACAAATTGGTATCAACAGGAGAATACAAAATTAGGAGAATACAAAATTTAGGAGAGTACTCCTAAACTCACAAATAAAAGAAAGTACAAAACTTTAAACTAAAAGGATCCAAATTAATTTTAAGGACCCAAAACTTATAAGCCTAATTTTACAAAAGACTCAAAACCCAAAACCCTCAATTATCTCACACACTCTAAAACCCAACATCTCTCTCTTATTTATAGGCCAAAGGAGGTGAGTAAGAGTTGTATTTAAGTAATGTGGGATGGAGGCAAGGTACCAATCCCTAACATTATCAAATTTTTTTCGTCAAAATTGTAAGAATTAAAAAGAAAAACAATATGATAGTTTATGCCATTTAATAATAATGGAAGAATTCAACAAAATAATAATATTTACCTCTTGAACTCATTTTCATGATAAATATATATAGTGAGATTTATTTCAACATCGTCCATGATAAATGTAATATATATAATGTGGAATTTAATTACTTCAACATCTCTATGCATAAGTGTAGCAATGACATTATCAACTGAAGTTAAACTAAGTAAATCATCTACATTTAAAAGATAAATTATGAATCATAAAATATATTATAAAAAGAGAGAGAGAGAGAGAGAGAGAGAGAGAGAGAATAAATGACATTAAATACCTTCACGTAACCAATTTAAAGTGCACATTAATAAAACTTCTATTATTTGTGAATGCAAACTATTACTATGTAGAGTTACAATTCTATACCCTGTATTAAATGTAGATATAGAAGCAACTGTAAACACTAGTGTAGTCAATATGTCTCTAACAATATATATTAGAAAACAAAAAAATATATGAACTAGTTTACCTTTCATCAATTAATATGTCAAAAGGAGTTTACATTTGACAAAATTTCTTCCATCAAATATGTCTTGAACTCACTTTGTTCATAGTAAATAATATGGACTTCTACAAATTTTTTGAACCTCAACCTCCGTGCAACTCCTTTCTCTGTAGGAGGCACCAAAAAAGAAGAGGAATATGTGAGGAACTATTAAAGTATCTAAATGATTTTAAACTTTAATTTATAATCTCTCACCAAATCATGACAAGGTGAATTTTTGAATTTTTACCATACATCGTACCAATATAATATTCAATTAATTTCAGCTTATATCTAGGATCCCATTAACTGAATCTCGGTGGTTGTCAAGATTAAAAATTGAAAAAATAAAGAACGTAAAATTTCAAAATGGGGCAAGATTTGGGTACGAGTTTTTTAGGGTAATCCCCATCTCCAACACGATTCAAAAATGGAGGATGGGCTTATTCCCCATTTTTGCCCCGAATTTACAAATGGAGATGGGTATTTTTGCCCATTCCTACCTTAAACGGGGCGGATCCCCACAGGTATGAGCACTCGTGGGGCCATCTCTAATTAGTCGCTTTGTAATATAACATGTATACTTGGCGAATAATATACGGAGCCCAGCAACTCAACTCAATGTGTATATCCAAAATAAATGCGCTTTCCAGGAGGACTTAGCTTTCATTTGTCACTAAACTTGGGAGCCAAGATTTCTAATGCTGGAACCCGGCCCCCCAATCTTTGCCGAAAGTTAAGGCCGCGGTTCAGTAAGAAAGTTCCGCATTTCTTTATTACAATTCCTTCTTTGCCATTCTAATCACAGCTTGAAGAAACATAAAATGAATTAACAGCACAACGTCATTTTTTTTGGTAGAAACCTTCTCTGAAATCTTTTGAAGACCAGAACTTTCTTAAAAGTTCGTTAAAAAAATTGTGATGAATTTTATCATTGATTAAGCAGGAAAATTATATATCTTTTATCTTTGAAGAGTGGCAATTCGGCAATTAATTGAAGACACATGGATAGTTTGTAACATTGTACTATACTCCCAAATGAGAGAATAAAACACCCACCAGAAGCAGGCTCCTTCCATCCAATATTTTCTGTTTAGGCAAAAGCTTCACTAGAAATCCTGCTCCTTCTCTGCTCTTCTTCTCTTTCAGAATCAAAATAAGAAAGTACTTGATGAATCACTCAAGCCTTGCAAAGAAGCTTAAGCCCGCAAAAAGGGCTTGGAAGAGCTTCACCACCAAGCTACAATCCAAAATCGGCAGCCTCAACGTACCAAATACTATCAAAAAATATACTCATCGTTTCATCAAATTTTGCTCTCGCCATTTCTTTACTCCATTCAAGAAAAGTTTTCTCTCCAAATTTTCTCATCGTGGTCATCGGTGCAACCACCTTGATTGCCAGTATCACAATCAGAACCAGCTGCAGAACTTTGCAGCCGTCTATATAGACAATCTCTACTCAGAGCCTTTATCATCGGCTCACGCAAAGAATTTTCATGCACATCATGCAGAGACAAGTAGAGGCAAGGAAGTGGTTTCCGAGGAAAAAGAATCATCAAGAAAAGGCAAGAACAGTGTGTACATTGTGGAAGATGCTTGGAATGCTGTTGTCGCTTCATCTCCTCATCTGAGATGTGTGGATGAAAGAGCTGAAGAATTTATTTATAAGTTTCATCAAGATATGAAGCTTCAAAGGGAGAAATCTCTTCTTGAGTCCCAGGAGATACTGGCCAGATCCCTTAATTAACTAAACTTTTTGTGTTTTCACATATTCTTTAGCTTCCATGGTTTCATCTTTTTCAACAGAAAATATGGAAGTGATATATGACAGGAGCTTACTGATTTGTGCTACAGATATTTGGGTTCTTAAGTTCATTTCTTTTGGTGCACACAATTGTTTTATAATGGGATTTTTTCTTTCTTTTGTTTGGTGTGGTTATGTGTAAATTCCGTAAAGATTGTGAGTGATATAAAATTTGTTGTATCTTCTTCTTCTATATGTAATTTGTAGTATACACAAGGTTGATTAACGTCCTCTCCTCTCAGAGTATAAAATTGAGTACAAATTTAGTTGAAATTCCCTCCTATAAGGAGGAGTCCTAGTACTCAAAGTGCACCACTTTATGGCTAACGAGTCTCAACCAAATTCCTCTAAGTATGGCCAAGGGATAAGTGTGGGCACGATATGTGATATGAGGGGTCCCGAAGTATGACATGGCACGGTGATGTGGCATGCCACCTGGCACACGAAGATGAGTTTGAGAGAAACTCACACTATGAGGAATTCTTGTGACCCTAGGAAGCCAAGGGTGTTGGCTTCACTATATAAAGAGACCCAAACGTGTTAATGGGCATGTTGTGGTTATGATCATAATCAGATTCTCGATCTAGAGAGAGAGAGTTTTAGAGAGAGAAAATCTAGAATTGATGAGCTTTCACTAGAGTGTTAGTGAATTACTATTGTATTCTTTTTTAACGTGTTAATAAAAAGGTTGAGGGTTTTGAAGCCTTCGTAACATTGTACTTGTCTTTGTGGTTGCTATTGTGATTGATATTGTGCCTTGTGAATTGTGATACTTGTGTTCATTTCAACGGAAAAAATGAAGTGAAGTGCTGGTTAAGCGGAGACTTGACGCATCACGGGAGCAAGCCGTTATACACAAAAGAGCTGCCGTGACACCATGTCTCTTTTAACGATAAGATTAATTTCTCTAGTACCACTGCCTTTCTTTCTCTGCAGGTACAGACATCAAAATGTGTCGTAACTCTAGAAATTAAATATACAACCGTTACTTAGGATTGAATGCTAACCATATCATTCTGGATTTTTTCTTGTTCAAGACTCAAGATCACTCAAACGAATCGTCTTTCCATTGATGTACTGTACTTTTTTGGATAAATGTTGGACGCACAAAAATCATTTTCTGAGGATAGCGTTTATGGTCATTATCAGGTTGATATTTCATTTTTGGGTTGTAAAATATTAGTTTCTTGAATACTACGGCACAATTTCTATCACTGAAAAAGGGAAAGGGGAAATTTTCTAATCTGCTCTTATTTTTGGGCAAAAAGAGAAAAGAGAAATAAGGAAAAAAAGAAGAGAAAGTTGGAAGAACGAATAAAATTCTCATATTGTCTGCCGCTTATAAAGATACAACCCAAAAGTTCAACCCTCGTGGTAAAATATAGGCAACCCAAAAGTTCAACCAAGAATCTTATCTATTTTAAGTTATAATTGTTATAATAAGACAGAAATATTAAAATTTAAATATTAATAAAAAATAAATTTTACTAAAACTTAATATTATTAAATATTTTTTATATTTTATTTTTAAAATCCAACAGATACACTAAAATCTCAAATATTTGTCTTTTGTTTTCAATTAGTAAAACCTAGTTAAAATTTTGGATTAAACCCCAAAAGAGAAGGTAAAACTCACAAAAACAATGGTAAAAATTAAATCTAGGAAGGGGAAGCAAAGAATGGACGAATTGAGAAAGTTAATGGATGAGATTATCATATAAAGATGTAGAGTTTGAAATACAAATATATAAATGATTTTTAAAATATATATATTTTTAAAAAATTTATATTATATATAAATTAATATAGTATGATAGTATTAATTCTCAGACATTATCTTATTATTATTATTATTATTATTATTATTATTATTATTATTATTATTAATTTTGAAATCTTTAACTTAAATGATAAAAACATTTTATTAATTTTAAAATGAAATTTGTCTATTACAAAAGACAACCATAATCAAAGACAACCAAGAAATGAAAATTGGTCGGCCTGCTTGTCACGGCACGAACTGACGACATTTTCTTAGGTGGTCGGCCAAAAGGTTTCCCGTTATCCCATAGAACAAAACCATTAAATTAAGATAAAAATTAGATAGATAGATAGATAGATAAATAGAGTCCAACTTAAATTGAAAAACAAATTTTTATTTATTAAATTTATATAATTTAAAAAATTTAAGATAAAAAATAATACTTTAATATTATCAATTCAATAATTTGTATTTATTATTAAATTATATTGATTTCATAGATAAAAATTTGTATTGGTATTTTAAATTAATCTTTGTTGCCCATATATCATACATGCAAATGCAACCTCTACTTTCAGTCAAAAGTGAATTTATATAAGCCTCCTTTCTTGAAAATGTATATACATAATACTCTCCAAACAGAAGAATCCCGCCGTCCAATGAGACAATTGAAATCTACGAGACATTTGATTATAATGAATGAGAATTAATTATGAAATATGAATTAGAATCTATTTAAAAAATAAAATTTTAAAATTAATTGATTTATCTAAAAAAAAGAAAGCCTACTATATGTAAATAAGTACTAAAAAAAAGTTGAAAGTCAATAGAAGTTTAGATGGATACAAAACTAGATTAGTAGTTAAAGATTATACTCAAAAGTATAGAATAGACTTTATAGATACTCATTCATTAGTTGTTAAATTCACATTCATTCGAATTATCATAACAATTATTATCAGATTAGATTTTAAAATACATCAATAATATGAGTCCTATGCCTAGATCCCAATGATATATCGGTAATTTTATATTTTTACTATACATACATTTATATTCATCTCGTACGCCGTTTACAAGTTAGCACGATTTCGTAATTATTTCGACGATTTGAGTTGGTTAAGCTAAAGTTTTGAGATCGTATACAGGGACCTCAATGTAATTAAATGTTTAGGGAGGATTCAAGTGAGATTTTTTATTTTGACCGGTTCAATCAACTGAATAGGGTGATTCATTCGATCAACAAATTGAGGACTCCCTGAAAAATTTATAGTTTCATGTTCGTTCGAACGAATAAGAGATTTGTTTGACAGAATAGATATTCATTCAGTCGAAATGATTGCTTTATTCGAACGAATAGGAATTCGTTCAACTGACAAATTGGAAGCTCCCTAACTTTTAGAAGTGTCGAAGGATTCGTTCGATCGAAACTTGGTTCATTCGATCGAAGTTAGCAGTTTGGTTGAACGAATCCCTGATTTGTTCGACCGAATCACTGTAAAATGATGATTTTTACCCTCATCTAAAAGCTTCTCCTTTGCATTTTTTAAGGACAAATGATAATTTCATTATTTTTTCTATAAATAGGGGCTCAGCCCCCCATTCTTCACGTTTCTTCCTCTTTTCTTCTTTTTTCTCTCCTCCTCTCCCTCTCTCGTGTTTTCTTCTCTATTCTTTATGCCCACCACCCACTTTGTTGTAATCTTTTGATTTCTCTGCATTTTTCAGCCACATTCCTCATTTCTAACTTCATGAGAGCATCAATTTGACGGTAGAAAAGCAGAAAACGAAAGGCGAGCGTTAGGGTTTCGGGAGCCAAATTAGGATTTTTCGACTTCTAAGCAAGATCGAAGCAAATCAATGATACCACGAGATAAATAGCATCATTTCTAACACATCTGTACCTTTGATTTTATATTTTATCGATTTTCGTACGCATGGGTTTTACTGTTTATCCGAAGAGATTTTGCCATGTTTATCGCTTGTATTTGGATTTTTACACATTAGTTGGGTTGTAGTGAGGTTGGGTAAATCGTTAGGTAGCTAAAAATATGAATTCAAAAAATTTGTATAGATATAAATAGTAACCTGATTACTATTCTAGCGAGAAGGTAGGTTCACTTATCGAAATCACGAAGACGAGTTGAATTACGCTAGTTTAGCTATAATGTGGGTTGATAGAAAATTGATAATTGGATAAATATCGAGGATTTAGTCGATTACGCATATTAACTGATTATAGAACCCGAGTTAGCATGCATTGTATGCATACAAGTCCTATATGTAGAATAGAATTGAGTATTGATATGTTTTAAATATATGTGATTAGGTGCGATACGCGATTGAAAAACCCGCGTGAAGTGTTGAAGAACGAGGGGAGTTAGGAGTGTATACCCTCCCTAAGTAGTGAGTGAACTCCTTTTGTTTTCATTATTTTAAATAAAATCTTGTTTTTATATCTATAATAATATGTAAAGGTTTTATAAATGATTATGCTTATTACTCATATTTTATGTGAATGTTTATAAATGTTTCCATTATGGTTTTGAAATAAAATGTGATCTGTATGATGGATTTGATTTGTATGGCATATATGTTTTACATGAATGATAGCCAGTGGTCAATTTATAAGATGTTTATACCTTATTGTTGAATATTGTGCTTATTGTGAGCTATATGAATATTGATTTATATATGATTGCATATGGGTGATGATGGCCATGAGAGCCAGGTTTATTCACTATAGCTACAGGTATAGCCTAGGGTCGGCCTGAGAGAGAGGTTGTCTAAGTGAATGGAGGCTTCACAGGTGGGGGTGGTGTATGATGTTATATTATTGTCATGAAGATGTGATTTGACCACCTGTAAGTCTCGTCAGATTAGTCACGGATATCACCACGTAGCTAACTCGAGACGAACGTCAGTGGTAGGCCTGTTTCCTAAAAAACCAAGCATATTTTACTCTTTGCATTTAAAATAAAACTTTTATAAATTATCATTGCTTTTTTTTTTTTCTGCATACAAAATCCACTAACAGTCTCAGGATGCCCAGAGTCAGGGTAATCGCTAGGAAAGGGAGCCAATCCAATAACTTTTCTCATAAGTTTTATGTTTTCAAACTAAATCAATTATTTTCAATTAAATCGCTTTTGAGATGGTTTTCAAGTAATGATTTTATATTTTAAAAGTATGTTTTCCCTTATAACTTTTTTAGATTATGTAGTGTTTATTTATTATACGATTCCAGTTTACTCACAGAGTATACTCCCGTATACTTACCCCACTCTCTTTCTAGTTTCAGGTCTAACTTGCGAGCAACGCACTTGCTGGTGGTGATTCTTTAAGGTATTTAAGGACTTCAAGTATCTTCCTGAAAATTGACTCACCTAGTAGTGTTTCTAGTTCACTGGAGATATATTCTGTTTTAAACTTTTTTTTTATTTTATATGTATTGGAGACAGATTTGTAAACCATTTTAAATTCTACATCCATCTGTTTGAAACATTTTATATATATTCAAATACCTTGATGAATGATTTATGAAATATGATTGAAATATTTATATAGAAGTGTTTGTGGTTTGTTGTTATATATTGAGAAGTTCGGGTGATGCGAATAGTCATTTGGGAGTGTTTTAATATGTGAATTTTAAAATAAATTTTGTAAAGGCTTTACAGGTTTTTAGGGTGTATTCTGGGTGATTGAATACATCTTGAGAGTCTGTGACAGTTGTCACGTATAGGACCCACGGGTTAGAATGTGATAAATAAGATATGAAGACAACATCTTTAAATGATGAATTAAAGAAAGATATTTATATGTCACAATCAGAGAGTTTTCTAGTTAAAGAACTTGAAGACAAAGTTTATAAATTAAAGAAGCCTTTATACAGATTCAAACAATCGTATAAAAAATAGTATTTAAAATTTCAACAAATAATCCTGGATATTTATAACTTTATGCTATCTAACAAAATTGTATCTTAAAAGAGTGCTAAACAGATAATGATTGCTACTTTCCCTATAGAAGCCGAGTTCATTTCATGTTTTAAAGCTTCCTCACATAGAGTATGGTTAAAGAGTTTTATGTTTGAGCTTAGAATTGTGGTTTCTTTTTCTAAGCCATTGAGGATATATTATGATAATTCAGCTGTTGTATTCTTGGTTAAGAACAATAAAATAGGGCGTCGAAGTAAACATATTGGCATCAAGTACTTAGCCATCAGAAAACATGTCAAAAAAATAAAGTGGACTTTAAACACATTATTACTGAAGTAATGATAGCTGATCTTCTAATAAAGGCATGCCACCAAAAGGTTTTCAAGATCATGTTGTTTGGATGAAAGTTGATTCCATTATGTAATTTATTGTATATGTATATATTCTATTTAGTGAATAAAACTCTATTTATATGATATTTTCTCATTATTATTGTGTGCATATTTAGTTAAGAGAAAAATAATTTATAATTAGATTTAGAATAAATATAAGATTTATTCATTAAGTAGAATAAAAAATAAATATAAGGTTTATTTATAAGTTTTTACATATAGAAAGATAGATAAAAAATATAATATATGATAATATATGAATGAAAAGTTATCAATTTTAATAATCTATCACCATGATTTATGTATTTAGTTCTTAATTATAAATTTATAAAAGTTATTAACTAAATAGGAGAATGTAGGAGGTAACCGCCATTATGAGTGGTCCATAATTTCATAATTGCAAAAAAAAAACTCCTTATCTTTGTTGCAATTGTAGAAAACTATTATTTAAAAATAAAAGCCGTTGTGATTCTTTTTTTTTTTTCTATAGAAAAACCTATATAAAAAAGAGAAAATATAATAGATGATGCCTAATCTTATTTTTTTCATAAAATATCATCAAATAAGAATTAAAAGAACTTAAAAATTATTCTTTCAATCTTAAATTGATAGAAAAAAACAATAATAAAAAATTAGCATTCTTAAAAAATTAAATTTTTTTTAATTATTTTTAAAATATGGTTTATATTTTTATGTTAACACATGTTGATACATGCATAAAAAGTGTGCGTGGTGAAATGGTGATATAATAAATTTTTTATTATAAATTGTTGGGGAGAATATGTAAATGACGAGTGAGACCACGACAGAAAGAAACATGGCATTTCTGCTCCAGACATTTCAGCCTCTCAGGTGTACCCGGCCTCAGGACCCAGGAAGTCATCCTCCCAATACACCCTACCTCAGGCTCCAAGGAATCAGCCTCCCAAAGGAGTCTAGTTTCCCGTCCTGGGAGTCATCCCCTCAGGCAAATCTGTCTCAGGTCCCAAGGAGTTATCCTTTCGGGGAAACCCAGTCCCCCGCCTCGGGATTATCCTCTCAGGGCTCCAAAACGCACCACAACTCTCAGATGTCAGCGATTGAAGCCCTCAGGCAGGCGGAAGCCAAAACCCTCCACAAGTCCGTGCCTGCCTCAAGATTATCCCATCTTTCAGGAAAATGCAGAAGCAGTCTCCCCAATCGCAAGGGCCTCTCAGGGAAGACATTTTCCCTTCACCAGCACACATGCAGCCTTCATTAGAGAACCCCCAGTCACGCACCCACGCTTCCAAAAATGGGAATTACCACTGAAAAAGCAGGCCTTATGATGAAAATAGGTGTCGTGCCCTAGGAGCTACCTGTCCCATCCTTCCTTTTCAGACAATGTGACAGCAACAGACCTAGAACTTGCAGGAGTGTCAGCTGCAATATTAATGGATGGCGGCTACACATCGCCTAATGGCACTAAAGTTCCATCATTTTCATTCTTCGATGTCTAGTCACATCACTATAGCACTATATAAGGGTGGTTCTCCGTCAAAGAAAAGGGTCTGAATTTTTTAGAATTGAGCTTCCTGATGCTCATTCCTTCTTCGTTCTCTCCTCTCCACACTTGGTAACGAGGATCTTTTTTCTCTTGCATTTCCTTCTGATTTGCTTCCCGGAATTCATCGTATATTCTCTAATCCCAACTGACTTAGGCATCAGAGTTTTCTTATCGGGAATCCTACCTGACGGACTTCTATCGTGTTATTGTCTTACAGGGATTTTGAGGTGGAGCTCTGCAAGGGTGTATCCGATCATCCATCTTCTTACGAGGATCCGTCGATGAAACAGTCATATTCATATTCACACCTTGTCACACCCCAATCTGTGGGGCCCACCAGTGACAGACGCCATAGACCTCCAGGGTGCACTCTAACACACAGAATACCCCCTGTAGGCCTGTAAGGCATTCAAAAAATCCTGATTTTCAAAACACTTCCAATAACCAATCAATCTAACACCCAAACTCCGAACGTATATAAAGATTTACTAAGTCATAAGCACTGCAAAATATACAACATTATAGATAAAGCATTCATCTTAAATAAAATCCATGGGATCAATACGCCCCAAAACAAATATCAAAT